>VDFB02104175.1:0-16468 GCA_007258455.2 Sequoia sempervirens | reverse complement strand
AAGTATATTTGAATTTCATTTCTTTTCCTTGGCCTATTGGAAGGCTCTAGTGAGCATGCATTTAAGCTAGGTCTCTACGTTGTCTTTGGCATCACAAATAAGACACGGGCTAGCTGACTAGGTAGAGACAACACCCTCTGCAAGTCACACGAATCTGGTAAGGATGTCCACCCTTCCTGGTTCTTGTGTCTTGTTCAACTCTCAGCCACTTGTTCTGATTCACCATATTCATTATTACAAGTTCAACGCTGGTTAGGGGAGGTGGAACTAACGATTTGTTGGCCGAGCCTTTGGCTCTAGCCACGCAACCCTTCTCTTTACTCTCTGAAGCAACACCTCCACTGTGAAGCATATCACGACGTCTCCATTTGCAGCATAGGGCAGATACATCACTCCCAGTTATTGACATTCACCAGATTACACGGCTTCGGGTGCAACAACGAATCACTCCAAGTCACACCCAGTCATTGGCATGTATCAGATTGAAGCCTTGGATACATTCACGGCATGGTCATATGGTAGCACAACTCGTTATATGTCGAACCAGATAACAAATCGAAGCTTTGGGTCATTGAAGCAGGATATGGAATAATTGTTTATGTGACCTGAGTCTTATGTCAAGAGCTATCTAAGCTAAAGACCATCTTGGGTCATAAATTTGTATGTAATGTTAATCCAGTAATTGCTATTAATAAAACAATTGTCAGTTGATCTGGTTCGTGGGAAATTTAGTGGATTATTATCATTGTACACATTGTTGGTGCAATTTTGTGATAGCATAAATCAGTTATTGTTCATTTTTGTCATTGGGAATTTCCAAAATTTTATGTTACTTCTATATTAGGCTCCTTTCACAATGCAACCCAAATCAATCCACAAAGCTTAACTATTTTCCCTCACAAGCTGCTCCAAACATCAATCATCAGATTGCAAGGTAATTCTTGCTTCCCTAAATTTACCATGACTAACTGCACCTCTAAGTAAGTCTTTCCTTTCTTATATTCCACTATATTAGTTTTGTACTTCACACTTTTTACCCCTAACTACTTCTACACAAAGTCTTTTCACCATCATGGTTATTTCAAACTTTTGGAATGATGTTCCATTTCCATGATGGTACAATTATGCCTTCCTACAACCCCATTTTGTTGAGGCAAATATGAAGCGGTCAACTATCAATGAATCCCATGGTGTTTTAGATACTCTAAAACCTCATTGTTGGTGAATTGCCCCCCTCAATCTAATCACATGACCTTGAGAGGGATACCAATTGACGTTTCAATTAGGGCTCAAAAATCTTTAACTTTTGCAAATGCATGATCTTTGTTGGTCAACCAATAAGCCCACATCTTTTGAGTGTGTTAATCCATAAAGAGTTGAAAGGCCCAAGAATTATTCTAATTGAGCATCATTGGCCTACACACATCATTATGCACCTCATCTAGAAAAGCATGGTCTTATTGTTCAATAGCAGGTTAGGGAACCCTATATTATTTCCTAACAAGACAATTGGACCAAAGATCTTTTATTTTCTTGACAGGGGAAAGTCCTTGCACAATTTCATGTCTACTCAAAACAAGACAATAGCCAATACTAAGATGACCAAATCATCTATGCCAAAGTGTTGTGGCTAAATGTGCCTTCATTGTTAAGGCTTGACGTGTTTATGCAACATTTCAACAAGCTGAAAAAAAATTCCAACTGCTAAGGGACAAGCAAGAACTTCTAGATCTCAACGTTTTTCTCAAATGAGACAAGTTTTCACGATCTTGAAGATCAAATTCAGATTTTAGGTTCTACTAAAGTAATTGATTTATGTCAAGAGGTTCTTCATAAGCCTTGAAACATACAAAATTTTCATAAGTCTACAATGGTGGATCCAAAGTGGTAGAAGCCTATCCATATGAAGTAGAAGTAGTCAAATTGACAAACCACTCTTTTTCACCAACCATGTGTCAAGAGGTACCAAAATTAACACACCCAAAAATGAACTAAAGAGAATACTTTTCTCTCTACAACATACAAAAAATCATCATCATAGTCACTATTGAAGCAACTTCCCTTGTTGCTAATGAGACTTTTTCCCATTGAAGATTTTTCTTCTTGTCTTCGTACATAATATATTGTGATTTTCACTAGCTAGACTCTCCATTGGCAAAAGAGTTTACCAACAATCTTGGAGAGTATGCTTTCTTTCCACAATTGAGGCATTTCTTCTTCAATGTAGATTGAGTGTCATGTTTATGATTGGGAGGAGCCCTTCGAGTTTGTTTCCTCATTGTTGTGATATGAGAGCTTGATTGTCTCGAGTGGTGTCAATTTCATCTTGAATTGATTTTTCCAACTAAAATGAATTCACCAACTCTTCAAATGTAGGCTTTTTGCTAGCCACATTCAAAAAGGTTATTAACACTATAAGGAATGGGGTAGTTCTCTCAAGAAAATTGGTACAAAAGAGTCATATGAAATTGTTTCCCCTAAAGCTTGGAGTCAACTCTACTACTCTTCTCGCAATCCCCCCAATTTGTCACCACTTTACATTCTTAAACAATGCAACTAACTTTGGAGATGAAGAAGCTGATTTTGATTTTTGGCTTAATACATTGTTTTCAATTTGTCACATGCTTGTTTTGCACTTTGGGCAATTCTAATATGAGGTTGGACCTCATCAATGACCCCAAACAATATGATTAACTTGGCATTATCAAATTGTCTTTACTCCTTAGCATTTGTTGCATGCCTTGTTACAATGCCACTAACAATATCCCATTAGTACTCAAATTCCAATTGCGTTTTGCCCTTTATTTTCCAAGTGGAGAAGTAATCACCTCTCAACAATTTGGAGGCCAAAAGCATTATTTTTGGAGCATTGAAAGAATTTTTTGCAAATTATGAGGGTTCCTTATCTCCCCAAATAGCTTCCTCTTTCTATATACTTGTTTAACAAATATATCAAGCCTCTACATATCATAATGATATATCACCATTTTATCACCATTCCAATATACCCATTGATACATGAAAGAGACTTCAAGGTATGAGAGAGCAAGATGGCATATAGTACCTCCACAATAAATAAAGGGATATGTAATGTCAATGGCATGCTAGCACAAGGTCACTCTATACATAGGAGAACAAGCTTTCGATATATTTCATGATAACTTGCTTCAGCATTCATAGCTAATGCCATTTCACATATGGATGCAAAATGGAGTGAAAATGTAAGAAATAATGTGACCCCTATTCCTCCCAAACAATTTATAAGGTCAATTCCATAGACATCATTGTTGTAATTTTATTAGGTGTTGTATGTGTTGGGTCCCAAAACCACTACTCCACTATCCTAGAACTTAGCTTCACCTTAACAGCCAAGGATTTGTCATCAAGAAGGTAAAACTAGGGTTCATCAACAAACTGAGGAGGATTAAAGGCCAATTGATGAGAATGGGTAGTCTCTCCTACACTTTGGACTCAATTATGCCCGAGAGGGTATTCCTAGAGGTAGCCTTAATAGGGTTCTAAACCAATTAATATATGGCATGATTGCAACAATCAGCAACTATACCCAATGTACACTTGACCCCTATAGTTGTCACTAGGTCAAGACAAACTAATTGCATAAGACCTCTTATAAAGCTGATAAAACGCATTGCACATGCACCTATAGATAACAGCAATGTATTAATCCCTTTAGATGATTTCATTTGACACTATATACACAATGGCAAGATGCTAACATGAATGACAAGATTCTTTGGAGATTTGATAGTTTGGAATTTGCTTAAGATTATTCCCTAGTTTGTAACAATGAATTCTGAACAGTATGTATACAAAATTAAATCTAATCTAATCTTACTTCTAACAAGGATGGAGGGTGTTTAAATGATAGATGTTTGGCCCTTCACCAATGTGGGCCAATGACTACTCCAATGTGCAACATGGTCAGGAAAGAGGAGGGAGATACCATCAGCAAAGTATCAACAGAACTAGAGATGAATTTATACACATATCAAAGATTACATCATACAAAATGGACATACATAATAATCCATCTCAAAACTACGATAACCCATATGCAATAAAGGAAAGACCATTACAATAGCATTGCAATGCATTAGAAGTTGGCATTCCCTAAATCGCTACAAACTACCATGGAGTCATACCATTACATGGAGATGTATGTTGATAGACCCTTCCAACTCTTCACAAGATGCATTCCTTCATTTGCAGCTCAGACTGGCAGCATTTAATGCCCTAGAACCAGATATAGACCTTCCCAAAACAAAAAATTAGCTCAGTGACCAACCCTTTGAAAGATGAACAAACTCATATTTATATTATTTGATCTTTCATGCCTAAATCCACGTAGGAAATCCAAAGGAGATCTAAGGATTCAAATCCACCCACTGCATTTACTGCAATTTGTGCAATTGATGACCAAGAGCTGATGTGAGAACCATTGGGAGCTAAAATTTCAACCACCACATTAATGGTTGCATGTCACCTTCACGTTTCCATCATTGGAAGTACATGTGAATATGTGCCTTTAAGATGGATAAGCGTTTATAGGCATGAAAGATTTGATTGGGTAATTGCAAGGTCTTATTGGGTCAATAATGGCAACCTTGGAGCAATTTGGGAGTAGTTGGAACAAGCAGGAGGCATTCTAGAAGGATTGTGGAAATCTAATGAGGGACCAAACATGAGGATGGGGTGCGGGATTTGGGGTCGAGACCAAGTGTGGGGAGGGGATGGGGTGAAGGCAATTTAAAAGTCAAATCAACTTCCATGTGGGGAGAAATAAGTGAGAAAGGCTAAGGGAAGTCCTTGCAAGAAAACAATGTGGAGATGGATAGAAAACAGGGATGTTGGAATGGGGTTCACATGTCTTAATGCATAAGGGAATATCACAAGGAAGACTAGGGAAAAAGTCGTGGGAAAGTCTAGCAAGACTAGACATGGGTTGTGGATGCAAGACAAATGTCCGCATCCACTTCGTAAGTCTGCAAGGGTGAGGGGAGTGAACGACAATGGACTTGCAAGGATTTAGAGTGCGAAGGGACCCAAGGTCAGGAGGAGGAATGGGGATTGTATAATATCTTGATAGGTCACCAAATTCTGTAAAGGTCAAAATGGAAGAAAAGCAAAGAGATGGATGGACCAGAAAGACTATGCGGAGCTTTTATGCAAGATTGGACACCAAATCTAGATATATAGCCAGGCAAGAGAACATCTAGTTCTACACCCAAAGTCTGCAACACAATGGAAGTGATGGAATACAACCAAAACACTCCTGAACTCGAGATTTTCTTAGATTTTGCAACTACTGACACATGACATGAGCTTTGGGGATGGAGAAAAACAACACTCGAGTGATTTTGACCAAGGAAGCCCATTTGAAAGTTTCTAAAATCAGTTATGAATAATGGGCTAAACAAGGCTGGATGACAAAGGGAGTTATACTTAGGAAATTTTGACAAATGGAGATCCATACAAAGATTTCTCAAGTAGGTTATATGTGATGGACAAAATGAGGCCTAAGCACACAAAGGAGGACATGGGTGAAATTTGCAAATTTTGAGGCCTACAAATCAAGGCTCCTGCAGAAATTAACATGATGGTTTTGTTTGCAAATGTGAAATAGAGTTGTAGCTTAGACCAGATGTTTCTAGTTGTTACAAAACATGACAAAAAATTGGCTTATTTTAAGAATTTTTAACAACGCTCCAAATAAAAAGTCTTGGTGCAGTTTCAACCACAGAATACAGTTTGGCAAATTTATTATATACTACACCTATTATGTGGAATTTGCAACTATAGCATCGAAAATGCCACTTCTATTTGCTTCAAAGTTCAAACAATGGTATGCGGCTTACTTTATTTAAATACTTATTTCTCCAATAAACTGATAAATGTGGGATAAATGAAATGTTTTTTTTTTTCATTTTCCTGAAAAAAGAAACAGATCATAACCCAATCCCATGATCCCATTTTCATGCACAGGGAGAAAGATTACATTGCACCTTTAGAAATGTTTGATACAATGTTTTCTTTCTTCTCATGGACGCTTTCATGCATATTTATTTGTTCTGGGCTTCTGTTGGGTGATGTGGCAGCATTCTTATCTCCTCTTAATCGTTCTCTTCTTTGAATTGGAATCTCGTTTGTTCTTCACAGCTGTTATTCCTGTTTTGGGTACTGATTCTTCACCACTTCTGTGTGTGAATAGAATGATAAAGGCATTGATTAAAACTAAGATGACAGCAGCATTTTTAAAACATTTGGGAGGCTGCAATTTTAATCTTCTTGATGCTATTCTCTCCACTTGGGCAGCTAAACAATTTTCTGGCAGTCCATGAGGATTAGAAGATAAGGAAGATAAAAAAAAATTGGTAAAGATTTATCAATGTGATGATGGTTCAAGTGGGTATCTGCTAGGGCAAGAGGTTTGAATGGATCTCCAGGCAACAACAAGAACAAAATGCCAACCATGATCTCAAAGCAACATCAAACAATATTCAAAACAGCTTTCAAAGGAATTTCATATGTTCCTGTCAGTGTCAGCTAATACCCATGCAATGAATCATCTACACTTCAAATCTTGCAGTCCATGAGGATGAGAAGATAAGGAAGGTAAAAACTTTTGGAAAAGATATATCAACATGATGATGACTCGCGAGGATATCTACCAGGACAAGAGGTTTGAATAGATCTCCAGGCAACAGCAAAAACAAAGCACCAACCATGATCTCCCAGCGAGGTCAAATGATATTCAAAACAACTTTCAAAGGAATTCCATACATTTCCATCAGTGTCAGCTAATACCGACGCAATGAAACATCTACACTTCAAATCTTCTTTTTTCACAGGCACAGAGTTGTTAAACACTCTGATACCATAATGTGAGTATGGTCGGGATAGTTGGCGTACAATGAGCAAATCATAATATTGATCAGAACTAGAAGAAAAAAATAAACATGTAGTTGTTGGTTAATTGTTTAGCTGACCATTCAACTACCTACCAACTGACTATAAACAATAATAATGTTAACTATTATCATTGTTTATAGTCTACTATGATGTAATATTGAATTATTCTAACAGTTACAAGGAGGCTAATAGCCTAAGACATCTTGGCTAATGCAGGATTGACTAAAGCATAGTAGCATAACACTTGAAAAACTCCCAAATAATCACAACACACCACATTTGCAGTGCCATTTCCTGAGTTTTTCAAAAAAGTGGTTCAAACATTTTTTTGTACATGCCTAACTTTTTTTGGTTACTTTTCACACTTGGACGTTGAAAAATACGGAGCATGGGTACACTGAAATAATTTTTTTAAGCATTACAGTATTATAAATTTCTTTAAATTTTAGTTTGACTAAAAGTTTTGTACAACTTAAATTTTAAATCATAATGAGGGTTTTCTTTAAATTATATCCTATAAAAGTTTAGTTAATATAACAAAGAGCTGCTCCTAAAATGGTAGACAATGTCCTGTGACAAAATGTCCTACTATTTTAGGACCAACCATTTATTTTACAGAAACCCTCGTAGGTGAATAAAATGGTTTATTTAATCCTACGCATTTGTTTATGATTAGCATTTTTATAAGGCATTATGTCTATTTTATCTCTACACATTATATTTCATATGAAATAGAAAAATTAGTTTTTCTCGATTTTTACTAGTACTTCACTTTTTAGCTCTCAAGTTTTTGCAAAATTCTTCCCATATTAAACCAAAGTAATTGAATTCCATTTACACTTTTACTATACCATGTCAATGCCATGTGAAAGGAATGCTACATGGATTCAAGATGTACTTGTCCTCAATTTTAGCTCTCACTGCGAGGATTGGGAGGGCTTAAAAACACTTTTAAAAAAAGACAATCCCTCAAACCATCCCAATTAATGATGGGCGGTTTATAAGGGTAGAGTATTGATTATAAAATCATTTAAAGCTGATATAAAGACTCCCCTCTCCGTTCCTGCTAGGGCTCACCATTCAAGAAGCTAGCAGCCGTAAGGGAAAACCAGTTTAAGTGTTGTGAACGATGAAAGCAAATTCAAGGTGGCAACGTGACAGAGCTACAACTCCGAATGAATGTTCATAATCATTTATAATTTTATATAGCCAGAATTTTGTACTTGTTGCTATGAAATGGTATAAACACTTCACTCTATCCATCCAATCTATTTATCTTGTTATTGCTTCTATTGGTTTTGGTAGATTTGCATTTTGACTGTATGGGGATGGCTAAACCAGGGGAATCCCAATTCAAGGGAGCTATTTCAGATCAAGACGGGAAGAAATCTTTATTAACCCTAATTTTACTGATCAATGGCAGTAAGAACAACTAATGGAAAAGATAGTGCAATGTCACGAAGAGCTTCATCTAGGCTAGCTCCACCCATTGAAATGGGCTGGCCATTAATTAAAGTCAAAAAACGGTCAGAGCTGAGTTCAAGCTCATAACTATTTTGATGGTATAAAGTACCTTTCATCTATTGCTAAAAAGATCAAATGGAGGTCCAATTAGCACATTGATTGACTCACTCTCAGTAAGTAGAGCTCTTAGAACTGATCATTGATGGTGGTGTTAGGTGGGGTTTGTTTGCCCTCAGCCAAAAAATTATAAGAATGGTCAAGTAGGATAAAGTCAAGCGATAAAATATTAGGGCTTTTAAAGCAAAACCCCAAATTCAAATCTTCAAAAGATTGAATAAATTATTGAAATTAAATTAAATATTATATCATCGGGTATGATGTACTCTCAGTGAACAAGGCTGAATTCAACTCCCTCGTGAATTGGAAACTAGAGATGCCCATGATCGTGACTTTAAGACAGAAGTCACGCCGCAAGAAGAGTTTCCCAATCAAAAAAGTATAATTACAATAAAGAAAATAAGTCTTACAGGCAACTCTGCCAAATGAACATCATTCAATATTAACTTATAACTAAAACTAGAAATCAATAACACCTATAAGAAAAAAATTGAGAAAACGAACGATGCAAATCCTTCACTAGTGAGTTCCAAAAACATAAAAAACATTTTAAACCAAATTTTCAAAAAATTAGTAGCAAATCCTTAAATTCTTCAAAACAGAAAAAAAGATCATTCAACTTTAAGATTTTAAATCAAAATTCTCAGTTTTCAAGAGAAAAATATTAAATAGTTGTTTAATGATAATTTGCTCAACTAAAATTTTAATAATAAATAAGATATTGCCACAGTCTATCAAAAAGATTGAAAAATACTTCCTGATAATAACTGTGTAGATTGTTTTTTTCATTAACATTTCAAATTACATTTTGTAATTCATCATCAATATTTTAATTCCAAATTCTAAAATGTTAACTGTAAATCCTTAAATTCATTCTACCTAAATAGTAAACCAATCCGTGCCAACAACCCCGAAAAAAGCCCAATTCAAAAGCAGTAAATACAAGCCCTTCTCCAATAACCTTAAATCCATTCAACCTTCCTATTCATAAAAATATAAAAACGGGCAATTATATTATTACCTTTTGGCAGGGAAACATCTTCCTTGGCCTTCCCCACAATCTCCATTGAACTGGAAATTATCAAATCTTTCTCGGCCTTTCAAATAAAAAATAAGAAGAAATATTTATCTTCGCTACAAATCGCCAGATTCTTCACCATATAATTGCAGTTGCAACCGGATTTTCACCGCATTTTTCATGGAAAAAACCATGCCGCGAATGAAATTTAATAGGATTTCAATTTTGTTAAACCATGTTATGATTTGACAATGATGTTAATAATATTAACTGTGTGATAGGTTTTACCGTTATCAAGACACAATTTTTAAAAAGAGCTAGTGTTTTTATTATTATTATTAGATTGTGGATCTCAGGCGATCTTATCTAGGAAACGTTCCTGAAAGAGGATTTATTTGTACTTTTTAAAAGAAAGATAAGAATTGGCCAATTAGATTTAAAGGGGCCACCTCATATGTTCAGATTATTTTGGTGTTATATGTTGTTGAATGAATGGTTGTGTTACGGTAGTCTCCCCCTATAATAGTGATGGTGAATTAGTAGTGTATTCTTGCAATAAAAGTGATGGTTTTTGTTTTGTCTTGAACTTCATCTATATGTTGCTTTTGCATCACTTCGTCCTTATGTGGTCCTTGCACACCATTCATAATCATTCAATTTTATCAACAAATCAAATCAAAGGACCTTTGATAAAAAAAAAAAAAATTAAATTAATTGTATTTTATAAATACAAAAATATTATAATGATGGTGAAAATCTAATTTCATATGTATTATAATGAAGTTGATCGTTTATTATTATTTATCAATTAAATTTTCAATTGTTGCTTCTATATTATTGAAAAGCTAACATAAAATTATTATTAGAATTAATGTAATATTATTTTTGTTATAAAATATATAACTTTTTAATGGTGAATTTTGTATATCCATGTCAATTTCTAATTAGCTTTAGGTCTATTTTGAGAGAATATCTTAATGTAACTATATATTGATAAATGACACAATTTTGTCTATAGTTGGGTCCATTTCCTCATCCTTCACCTACCTCTATAAACACAATCTCACATATTTGATCATGCATTGTTCATTCTTACATACATTACCATACACCTAACATTTGATGCATTCTCCATGATTTAAAATTATTTCATACATAAATATTACTACTCTCATATTCTAATCCAACCCCCACTCACAAATATAACCCTTAAAATTCAAATTTTCAAATTTAATATTTTGTCAACTCATATTAACAATCCCAACCCCTAAAATTCAAAGAAAAAAAAAATTGTCACCTCTTAGCTATTACTTTTTTGCCTTCATGTTATTATTACTATATAATTCTATTTGAAGGAATTCAATTTCATTTATTAATCACCCAAAGCATTATCAAATATTATTCACATAAAAGGAGTATTTACTAGAAGAAAACTTCAATTGGTGCAAGGTGAAAGTTCATTATTGTGTTATACTTTTGGTCAACAAAGTGGTTTTAACTATTTTT
This sequence comes from Sequoia sempervirens, assembly GCA_007258455.2. Taxonomy (NCBI): domain Eukaryota; kingdom Viridiplantae; phylum Streptophyta; class Pinopsida; order Cupressales; family Cupressaceae; genus Sequoia; species Sequoia sempervirens. Next base: position 5,433 of record VDFB02104175.1, on the reverse strand, counting down.
TTCCCAAAAAGTTTCAGCCAAAACCATGTGGTATCTATGTGGAGCCAAAAGTTTCACTCAAAAGCTTTTCGTTTGAAATGACTTTGGGTGAATTTTTTTTAGTCAAAACCATTTAAAAAAAAAAGGGGTGTTATTTTGTTTGCCAAAACCAAGTCATTGAAAAGCACATCACCCTCAACACTAGGAAACCAACCACCTTGCTTCCAACAACCTTCTTCTTGGCCCCCACATTGAGCTAGGTCTTAAGCCCACATGAAATATTTAATTTTTTATTTCTAATTTAACAATTTCATAGTTATTGTAAAAAAATAATTATTATATTTGTATATATATATATATGAAACTAAACCTAACTTGTAAATATAAATGCTAAAATGTAAATTTATAATAAAAACTCTAAATGTGAAACAAAATTAGAAACATAAACTACTAATTTGAAACAAAATAAAAATTATCAATTTAAAAGAGAAACCATAACTTGATTTCACCAATATAAACTTTAAATTTTAAATGTAAACCTTAATTTTATTTTAAAAATATATACCATAAATTTGAAATGGAAATTTGTAACTCCATTTTCGCCCTAAATTTGAAACATAAATAATTTTATTTCATTAATATAAACCCTAACTTTACCTAAATATGATATATTGATTATTAAAATTATTTATTGATGTATGAAATTTGATAGTATGTGTGAAAATCATTATCACTTATATCTTGTCATGTCCTTTTCACGAAATCACTCAATGGCTTTACCTTTAGTGACTAGTTCGATTTGTTGTAAATTTTACCATGAAAAATTTATGAATTCATCATTTTTGTAAACTAAGCAATTATAAATAATTATTTGTGTTTTCTCTTCTTGATATCATCTAATATTTTTGTAGAGGTTTTATTGAATATAAATCCATATTTAAGGATGTAGTGTAGGAAATTGTATACCTTTACAATTTCACAAAATGTTTGGGTCTCTTAATTTATTAGACTTAATTAAGCTCCTAATTTACCAAATTATGCATTCCAAAACCTCATTTTGCATGTTTCTCAAAAGGGGGACCTATATTTAATTAATGCAAATAATATTTTTATGCACCCTTAGAAGTGAATGTGTCCTCAGCAAGTCTTGAATCCTAATTTTAATATGTTTTAAGGAGTATTTTTAATTATTCAAATTTCCTTATGCAAATCTGGCTTTTGGAATCTAATTTTTAGGAAATTAGATAAACACCTATAAATACATAGTTATTTTATCAATTCAAAATCATCTAACATTAGAAAATTTCACAAGAGTAAAATATTATTGTCAAAATCATTCAGAGCGACATTATGAATTCATCTATAATGGCAATCCAAGATCTAACATCATGTCAAGGGTTATGTGTGTGTTCATATCATGTTTTGAGTCAACATTATGATGTGGGTTTTCTGAAGCATTCAAGCATCAAATCAAGCAATCCAATCAAAGTCAATTCAAGCAAAGATCAATCCTTAGAGTGGGTGTGTTTTGTCTTCGATCATAAAGGAATCCGTGAAGGTTTGGTAAGTTGTAACAAGCAAGTGTTCATTCATCATTTCCTTCTCCTTTATCACTATTTCTTTCTATCAAGGTTTAATTACCAAACTAGGGTTTGATAAAGCAAAACCCCATTCATACCAAAAGGCTCATAATTTTTTCCCTCTCTTTGTGTGTGTGAAAATTTGTAGGTGAAAAAAGAGTTGAAAGAGAGATCTCAAAGGGAACAATTTTGCATTATTTTTCAAAGTTGTCATCATTGTTGTCCAACCACAAAACTTAGATTCAAAATTTATTTTTGACTTTCTAATAGTGGGACCTGGGGCAAACAGAAGCTTGGATCCAATACTTGAGGACTGCTAAAATAGATTTTGGACCCCTCGTCTAGGACCCATTCGCCCTAGGGAAAATTTGTCCTCTTATAATGCTTAGATTCAAATTTTTATGCCAAGTAGGTGTTTAGACCCTTCTTAGATCTACCTACAAACTATGAAATTCATTTATGTAGCTTCAGGAAATTGCATTTCATTATCTAGGTCATATCATCTCGTTAGTGTACTTACAAAAAATCATTTCTAATTAATTGAAATTTGTCCATTGGCTCAAGGAAACTTGAGAAAGAATATCCAATGTTAGGGTTGACTCACATTAGTATTGAAATTCAATCATATCTCCTTTGTGATCTCTCTCTCTCTTGTTTCCTAATGAAATTAGAGAATAGGGGACACCCTTTCGTTCCTAAGTTCTTTGCATAAAGGAACTAGGACACCTCTCATCTTCCCCCATTTTCTTTATTCCATTATTCCATTTTGGGAAGAGAACCAAAATCCCACCATTTCCTATATTTCATTTTGGTGAACCCAACATTGTGCATCCTCTTTTTTGATTTGGAGATAATTGAAACCCTAGATCTAGGTTTTTCATTATCTAGTTTTGCATTGCATTTAGGGTTACAATTTGCAAAATTACATCATTCAAAAACATAAAAATATTGCATACATTTTGCATATTATATTGCATAAAAGTGTGTTTTAGTCATTTAGATCAATTTTTTATCAAAAATACATTCAAAAAAGTTATCATTTTGCTCATACATTGTCATAAAATTGCATTTACATTTCATATCAATTTCTAGAAATACTGTCACTGAAATACCTGTTTGCAACTAGGAACAAAGACTTTAAATATCACAAAAAAAATTAGAATTTAAATTGTCATACCCATGTCCAAGGAATCATTCACCCTAGGGTGAATGTGTCCTTGTACAAGCATTTTTCCATATTTTTGCATGTTCATTTGTCTTTATTTGCTTTACTTTGTTGTACCATCATATCTCAGTTTTAGTTTTAGAAATTGCAATTTTATGTAGTTGTTTGCATTTAGTTCAATTACTCAAAGAAAGTGGATTGTTTGAAATAAAAAAATTGGCATTAAAAAGTAATCATTTTTAGATTTCTACATTTCCAGATCTGAAAATTGTAAATATCTTCTTCAATACTTGCATTGTGCTTCCTATTTCTAAGTGTTATCATGGGAATTGCAAGAGTTAGCAAATGAATAATAAAAACACACATAACCAATGAGATGTATTACATTAAAAATTTGAATCACAGAATTAACCAAATTAAAACAAAATAAATCTCTAAAATTGTTCCATTGTTCTCTATTCTCAATGATCCTTTAAATCATTAGTGCTCTCAGATTTGTATATGCTCTGTGACTGCTTTGGATGACAACCTAAGAAATGAGATGTTGTAAAATGGAAGAAACTAATTCCTACATGATTTAATAAGCTATGTGATAATGCTATGATACCATGATATTGAATGTTGCAAATGAAAATGGTGATATGACAATGGATAATGATGCTAAAGGCTATGGTGGAAATGTTGTATGAAGCTAATATGATAAACTAAAATGCAAATATAAGAATAATCCATGATTATAAACTAAATGATTTTACAATGCAAATTGCTAAAATGCTCCAATACTCTATGCTTAAACTCTAAATGCTCTAATGTGATTTCTAAATAATAAGTTTGCTCAAAGATGGATGTAAAATATTGTAGAATGGGCTTGTATTTATAGGATTTCCAAAGCATCTTGTGATGTGGTAGCAATCAATGATCAAGATTTCAGCATGAGAGATGAATAGAGATGGAAGAAGTTAGAAAGAATCATGGAGAATGTTCCCTTGACCAAGGGCAACATATACCAAGTGTATGAGGGAATAAAAATGTGAAAAGAGCCAAAGAGTCAAAGTTTGTTTTGGAATTGGTTGAGGATAATGCAATTTAAATATTAGACATGTTTAAATTCATGTGACATTTGATGATGTGGCAAGAGAAAAAGTTGTAGACATGTGCTTAAATTCAAATTTAGGATTTAAATTTAGTGAAAAGATTATTAATTAAATAAAACAAACTATAGGAATTTGTTTATTTAATTAAATTTAGAAGAATGTGATTTTAGAATGAAGAATTAGAAAAGTATGAACTATATAAATAAATTTAGAATTTATTTATAAGTAGATGAAATAAGAGGTTTATTAATTAAAAAACTTGTATTTAATTAATTAATTATCTTGACCAATTTTAGGTGTATACATTTGTCCCTCTTTGAAGTAATGTGTTTACACATTGTTTCCAAGAACTAACTCTTGTTGATGTTGACAAAAAAATTTGATGCTTTTGGGCAGCTGATTTTAGGGTGATGATGATATATGCCTAGTGAGATGAAATCAATGGTGCATTGCTAGTTTTGAAATTTTGAAATTTTGATGGATTTTCAATGGTTGATGATTCAAAATTTTATGATCTAGAAATGGTTATCTCCCAAAATTGTTGAACCCTACTGGTGGAAGTGAAATGAGATAATTAAGCCCCTTTTTGACTCCTTGTGTTTGATGATTGATAATCGCTTCAGCTGATTGTTTGATTTGATGATGTTTGATGATATTGATAGATTGACCTCATGATAGGTGAGGATCAATGATAGGATGTTGACAGTTGACTTCATGATAGGTGAGGATCAATGATATGATGATGATGATATGATGATGATGATTGACCTCATGATAGGTGAAGGTCAATGATAGATGCTCAACGAGATTTGATCGAAATCTCATTGGAGCTGATTAGATTTGATTGATTAATTGATGTTGATTGATTGATAAGATTGTTGATTTGCGATATGTTATGATCATAGGAGGATTTTATAATTCTTTAGTCTAGGGAACGCTTCCTAAAGATGTGGGACATGATTTCGCATCTAGTGCAAACCAATTTAGATATTATAAAATGATGCGGTTTATCATCTTTGATTGATATGCGCTAGTATAAGATTGATTAATGTACTAAGACTTGATGATGTACTAATACTTGATGTATACACTTATTCAGTCATAGATTTTGTGATTTTTGCCACTTTGTTGATGTATCTCTTTGACACATTTGGATATCATTATATACTTGACATTGTGATTTTGAGATTTATATGATATGCAGTGATGATTAGTGATCTACCCATGTTTATGATTTCATGATGGATGCATTTAATTTATATGTTATGATGCTTATATGATGATGGTATGATATGCTATGGATGCAAATGATGAAACATACATTATGATTCTATGATGCTTTATGAATGATGCCCATATGATACATGTGATGGATCTTATCATGCCAATGAAATGTGATGCATTTTATGTTTTTGTACTTTTATAATGCAAATAGATGATGCAATGAATGGATGAATGTATGATAATGTTAATGCACGAGTGAATCGATGGATGGAATGATCGTATGATGGTGCATAGTTCTATGTGTTTATGATGTTTATATAATGCTTATGTGATGATTATGTGATGCTTATGTAATGATCATGTGATGTATGCAATGATGATATGATAATGC
>VDFB02104174.1:0-25616 GCA_007258455.2 Sequoia sempervirens | reverse complement strand
GATTAATGATATCCTTCTCCGAACTGCTAGCTAAGAGGGTCTTCTATTCACACAATATTTTCTTCAAAGTTTTGTTTTCAGATATGGGTATAGGAAACCAGTTGTATTGGTTTGTATTTTCCAATTCATTAGTGGAGATATTAAAGTCTATGTCAGCATATTAATGTTAGGTGCAGGCAGAGAACACGCTGGAGAAAATGGAAAATGATTTCATTTACTTGATGACTTTCATTGGTCCTCATTACTTATTATTCATTAGAATTTTTTTTTTTACTTTTGGCTCAATTTATATTTAACTATCATATATGTATTAGTCATTGGATTACTCATTTTGATAAAAAAGGAAAATCTTTTTATGGGTTATCAATCAAGTCATGGATAGAAAAAGCAGATGCAAATTAGAAGTGTTTTGACATTCATTAGTGGGTCAACTTTATCAAAATGAACTTATGAACCTTGTCAAATTTATTTTCTTTAAGTAGTTGACGGGTAAATGCACGAAGTTGAGTCCACGAAACGTGGAAGTTTTTTGCCTTAGCCAAAAAAATGAAATCGGCATCAGAGAAACGGGATCCCAATTTAATAAATGGGATCCCAATTTTTAAAAAGCGGGATCCCGTTACGGTTCGGGATCCCGAGCCTAAGACCAAACGCGCGGGGATTCGCTTTTAAAAATCGATCCCGCTTTCCGCCGACCAACCAACGAGGCGAACGATCCGATTTTAATAAACGGGATTCGATTTGTAAAATACGGGATCCCGATTTATACGTAGAACGGGATCCCGAGTTATATAAATCGGGATCTCGTTTTATACTGTTATTTATTTTTTTTAAAAACAGCAGTTTTCATTTCTGCGGACGGGACCCCGAGTTGCCTGGCGACAGCGACATCAACACCAGCTACAGGTACGCCACTTCTTCACTTTTTTAATTTGAATTGAAATTTTAAAAGAAATACGTTAATTTACATGCTTTTTTTCAATTTATGTCATATTTTAATCATTTTTTTAATTGTTATATTATAATTCAATAGTTGTCAAATTAGATGAAAATTTGCAATAAAATTTAAACGTTTTTTTATAAAATTGAGAAAAAAAAAACATTGAATTGTGTGTTAGAAACAAATTTTAACTTTTAAATCTTAAATTGATCGATTAAACCCAAAAAAAATTGATTTTAAAAACCCTAATTCAAACAAAACAAAAAAATTCGCATTTCAAAACCCTAGAGATCGAAATGATATAAAACATCGCATTTACAAATCCAAATCGAACTTTTTGAAACCATAAATTCAAATCAAACGAAAAAAATTGAATTTGAAAACCCTAGTTCGAATTGAAACGAAAAAAATTCATTAAAAACCCTAATTGTTTAAAACTGAAACCCTAAATTGAATTGGAACAAAAAAAATTGTTAAAACCCTAAGTTTGTTATAACTTGATAAGTCTCGCAACCTTGAATAAATTTTCTTATTTTATTTATATTTTTGACCAAAAATGGTTGTCACTCACTAATAATAGACTTATCTACTCTCAAATGACATGCTAATATATAATTACGCTTCTCCTTGATCAATTCTCCCTCATTGAGCTTCTAAGAATTCATAAATAACTACCCGTAAAAATAACATCTAATTTTGAATAAAATAATCAAGTCACTTCTATCTATATTTACTAGTTCATTAAATTCTTTCCATGCCTCCATATATTTAGGCCTAGCTTCATACAAATGTTTCAACTCTTCAAATCCAACTACCTCTATTATCATCTCTATTAACAAATTTTGTCTCCTACTTATTACATCAACTACCTTATTTGAATTTCCACTTCTATGCTATAGTGCAAAAGTATAACAACACTTATCATGCATTTGCTATGTACTATTGTTATGGTGATGTTCTATTTTTAACAATATGTTGATTGTGTTTTATTGAGTTTTGTCCATGGTAATTTTCTAGGTAGTATAAAAATTAAAAAAGTGCACTCATTTCATTTCGTATGTAACCCTCTAGATGGGTTGAGTGGATGAATAAGGGGAAGAGTAATCAAATTCTCATTCAATAGGGTTTGAAGCACATAAGCTAGAGTTCCACTCAATTTTGTAAATCTCCTAGTTGTTTGATGCTTAAAAGAAACAACATTAGAAGTAGTATGAATATGATTAGTGTTATTTTAGATTCTTTCTTATGATTACCCTTTTTAACTTGGAAGGGTAAGAAGGTATAGAATTTATATGTGAGGACACACATTTCAAACCATTAGAAATAAGTAATTTGTTTTTTTCATCTTTGACATGAGCACAAAAATTCATGAAAGAAGCATAATTGTAAAAAAAATCACTATCACATATATAGTGGATAGTAAACCCTTATAAAAAAATCCCTTGCAATTTGTAATTAGGAAGTTGATGTTTCATTTTAGCACAAAGTAATTTAAATCAAACATAGATAATCATCAATATGCTCATTAGATCCTTGGGAACACTCTAATAAATTTGAAACAATAGGTTTGAAGTCCATAATCTTGTGGAAATGGCCAAGCAATGTTGTAGCTCTAATTGATCAAAATAATGAATGGAGCCAAGAGGCAATGAGTAGAACCACTGAATAACATAGACACAGAGTGAGAAAATAAATTAGCCAAGGATAACTTCTACACTAGTGCATCTAGAGTAGAGGTGGGGATGGTGATAGTAGTAGTAGCATGGGTGACAATGGAATGACCATAAAGGCAATGAGAAATAAGAGGCAATGATACAACATAGACAAATTATAAACAACACTTTAAGGTGAGGAAGGTCAAACATTAACACAATTAGAGGAGGGGATAACACTAGGAGTAGAGCACTAGTATAATCATGTTAGAATGCAAGGTACAACGTATATATCAAAAAATATCATACAAATAACGAAATTGAACATGTATTTTACAACAACAAGATATTCGTTGTTTATTAATTTTTACATACCAGGGTTTACATTTTTCAAAAGACCTTTGACTTATTTTAATATTACCAGGTAACACTAAATCGCTACAAAATTTTCTATAAAATTCAGTTTGTGTTGTATCTAATAGGTGTTTTGGGTGAGGATCACGGACTTTGGACCCCACCCTTAATTTTAAAACATCTCTAGCATTAGATGAAACCCTAGTATTATCATGCCAAAAATTTTCGATCAAAGATTTAATTTCAACACTCAATTTTATATCAGACCTTGGTAGTCGTCCACTGAAACTCCAACATTGATTGATAGGGCCATTTTCTATACTTTCTCTTCTTTTTGCTGCTCTTAGTAATGTTTTAGGATGCATTTTTAAAACTTCACTAATATTGCTTACCATTCTTTTATTCAAAGTTGTTTTATTGACTATAGCAGTAGTTATAGCTCTTCTTGCTGCGTTTTTATCTTTAGATCGACTATTTTTTCCAATAGATTGAATGGCACTAGCAACAGGAGACATAGCATGTTTTAATGATTGATCTTTTCTTTTGGTTTAACATAAAAGCCTAACCTTTTTCATTACTTTCCTCATTTTTTGCATTCTCATCAATTGCATCATTAGCTGACATTGAAATGCAATATTTCTACGATAAAAGAATTCGGTGTATATTCTATTCGCATGCGTTCTTATTTGCCTCCAAGAAATTTGATCAGGATGATTATCTAAAACACCACTTCCAATTTTAAATAAAGTATTTTCATTAAATTCAACATCACATTCTAAATTTTCATCTTCATTTTCATCAACAAAACAGTTTTCATTTTCATTTTCATTTTCATCAAAAAACGGTTTTCATTTTCATTTTCATCTTTATTTTCATTAACAAAACGGTTCTCATTTTCATTTTCATCAACAAAACGGTTTTCATTTTCATTTTCATTTTCATCAAAAATATAGGTTTTGTTTTCATTTTCAAGAAAATGATCATTTTGATTTTCATTTGCAACAAAAGATTTTTCTTTTTTGTTTTCAACAAATTCTATAAAAGTTTCATTTCTTTGAATATAGTCAATCTCAACATCATTATATCCAGCTTCTTGTAAATCTTCTACAAACAAATTTACCATGTAACTAACATGTGGATTTGAAGACATACCTGGATTTGTGTATATTGAAACATTCTCCATAGCATTCAAAGAGGGATTTGAAGACATAGTAGGACTTGTTTGTATAATCATATTCTTCTCCAAATTGACTCCTTGCAAATTAGCTTCATGTACAACTATGGTATCTTCAATGTTTTCATCTTCAATAGTTGTTGAATTGGTTGTTCCACCATCGTTCATTGATTTTATTCTCATTCTTCTTTCTCTTTGTCTTTGTCTCTCTTTTTCTTTATTTGCTTCAACTTCTTGAGGATTCAATGTCTTTTTTCTCTTATTAGGAAATTTATCTCCCATAATTATAAAATTCTCAAGGACAGATGAATGTTAATAGTGAAATACTTCAAAATATTGAATCCAAATTGGAAGTTGAGTACCTATTACGCCAAAATTCTTCTTCTTGTGTTCCTCAAAACAAATAGAAAACTACCACAATTCCACTTTAAAAATTGTTCTCTTTATGCTTCATTTGAAAAATTCAATCCATATTGCAAATTTCACTTCAAAAATGGTGTAGATGATGCTCCCTTTGATAAAATCAACAAAAAATCAAATTGACCACCTGTAAATACAATAACATATGAAAAATAATTGATTTTCAGTGCTCTTGGCCGTACATGTCAAGTTGCAAAGTTGCAGAGTTGACAGTAATTGTCAACAGTGTTTTTAAATAATATAAAACGGGATCCCGTCTATAAAACGCGATCCCATTTATAATAAAACGGGATCCCAATTACTAAACGGGATCCCGTCTACTAATAAACGGGATCCCGCTCCATAATCGGGATCCCGTTTATTAAAACTGACTCCGCGAGCCGTTGTGAAGGTAATGGGATCCCGTGTTATAAACGGGATCTCGTTACGTTTTCAACGGTCGAAAACGAAACGGGATCCCGATTGTAACACGGGATCCCGTTCAGTAATGAACGGGATCCCGTGTTATAATCGGGATCCCGTTTTTTGAAATTTGAATTTGGTTTTGCATTGTGGGTGGGTTTTTTCCAAGGTTTTAGGTTCGGGAATAGCTTTGGAAGTCCGAACCTAAGCCTTCAACCTGGTTTGACCTGCAAATTGTAAGCCTTAACAATGTTAAAGCAAAATATCGACTTTGGACATATGGCTGACGACCTTTTTTTGAAAATTTTCTGACAAAATGAAAACCCATTTTAGATCAAACAATGCAGATTCTAAATATATAATTTGTTTTGCAATTGAATTATTTTTTGTATTTTTCAATTAATTTCTAATAAAATTGGTCCATAAACTTTAAATATCAGAGTTTTTTACTATTTGAATAGCTTTTGATCAACATAACATTTTGACAAACGGATTGCAAGAGAGCAAACTTCAGAAAATTCTTTTCAATTTGAAAAAAAAAAGGTCAAAAAATGATAAGTTTAGGTCATCTTATGCATGTCGTACACGACGATTTTTCAAAACAACAAATCTGCCTAATAAAAAATTAACAAAAAAAAATATTCAATAAAATTACAAAAAAATATCAAGAGCAAGGTTCGGTGAGTCATAAAACTTTTAAAAGGATTTAGAAAAATACAATAATTTAAGTCAAAATATGGATCGAAGTGCATGGTATGGTACAAAAATGACTTTTAAACAGTGGTTTTTTGAAATGCCTATTGAAACTCAATTTGTACAATCTGGGTATTGAAATAAATTACATATTTGGAAACTAGACTCCGAGCACTACATTTTATGATTAGTGACTTTTTTAAAGATTTCATCTCTAAGTGCTTTAAATTTTAAGGTCAAATGTGTCAAATACTGAAAATCAGGGAAAACACTTCCACTTTTTGGCCAAAAAGTGGACTCAACTTCTTGCACACACCCTGACATACCTTATTCACATTTTTATAAGTTCATACTACATACATAATTCTCCTTTTGATAAATTTTCAATGTTTATAGGTTGATATCAAAATCAAACATCTGAATCAAGCAAAAACGAAGTCGTAAGGTACAAAGGAAAGCAAAGGAATAGCAAAAAAGGTACGGAGGAAAATCAAAGAAAGCAAGGAGAAGGCTAAAGAAGGAAAATGAAAGGGGGAGAAACGAGGAGGATATTTGAAAAAAATCAAAGTGTTTTTAAATGCTTTAAGTGTTTGTTTAACACTTTTTCATGAAATTGTTTATCTTTTCGTTTTAGGACACTAATTTTCATTTGGGTTTAAAAAGAACACTTTGGTTTTTTGCAAAGGCTAAAATGAACTTTAGGATCACGACTTACTAGATTTTGTTTGGGATTAACAAATTGAACAAGGAAATTTCTCACACTTCATTTGGTGCTCTAAAAAAATGAATCAAATCATTGCTTTGAAGGATAAAATGAATGTGTGCCTTTATTGTTTTGTAATTATTTACACAAAGTAATATCATCAAAAGACGTATGTGCTTCTCTCGCGCCTCATGGAAATCTTGAGAATCAAAAGGATTTTGGTGACATTAAGTTGCTTACATAATTACCCATACACACTTCGATTTGGGTTTAAAATTTAACATCTTGTGCGAGTGTGAGTAGAGCATCATCGCGTATATTCTCTTTCTTTGAGTCGTCAAAGATTGATTGAGTTACGAATTGTGTCTTTGCTTGCTTTTGTTTATCCTAGAGGGCCTACCTTGGGGAAAAAGTACTCACCCAAGGGAATGACTCAACCGGTAACACTCTAAAGCCAAGAGTATTTCCAGTCGGGATATAAATGTGGATATTGGAAGAAACGCCAATATCACGCAGTTGACTCCGACAAGATGGATCCGAAAGGGGACTCTTGCCATGTTGGGTCAACTCCTACGAACGGAAAGTCCTTACTAGAACCCATGTGCTAGAATTGGCCAAAATCCTTAATCTATCTGTTGGTGCAAGAACAGTCATTCTGAAGCCGGCCCACACTTTTATGGTCTTTAGTAGAAATGGAAAACATGCCATGGGAGTTTCATGGGTGTTGATGCTTGGCTGCCCCGTATAAGTGAGTGTCATGGAGGGGAGCCAGTGGGGTCAAACATCTAACCATTCGCTAAAGATAAGCATAGCTAGACTTGTCCATGTGGGGATTCAACAAATACTGTCTTACACATCCATAGGGTTTGTACTTGTTCTTGGTTTGAAAACATAGTGCTTTATTCGAAAACATTTGCAAACAAACACTTAACAATATCATTCAAATTTCAAACCCTTTTGGAGACAAATGCCATTGACTCAATCCATATGTTATTGCTTTCCCTTGGGATGCACATCCTTAGAGGTTTCTAAACATTGGATTATATCTCAATTTGTTTCTTTAAGTAAACAATAGGAAACCCTTGCCTTAAGTTCATCAAATTTCCACATAACATATCTTGTGGAGTTTGAAGAAATTAAGACATTGGACATCTTAGTTTGAAAACTTAATCAAAGAAAGTGTTTTTGGTAAAATAAAGCCATTAAGAAAAGCTAAGAAAAATGAATTTTCATGTGTGATTGGAGACTCACAAATCCAAAAGAAAAAGTCATTGGAAATCTGAAAATGAATGTTCAAATGAAATCATTTCTTGGTTACAAAGGTCTTTAGGAAGCATTTGCATGCTCTTCAACAACTAGGTCTAGGAAAACAGAGTGTCTTTTTAGGTTCACCTAAGGATCGAAAAAAATCAATCCTCTTTCTTCCATATTTGAAAACATCAAATCCATCTCACAAATCATCTTTTGGAAAATCTTGAAATCATCCTTGATACTAGGCTTTGTGGTGAAATCAAAAAATCATCCAAAAGCATTGTGACCAAGTCCTTGAAAACATTTATCAAAACACCTTTGGCTAGGCATGTGTAGATTCATCCTTTTTCATATCCTTAGTCAAAGTTATCCAAATCATCTTGCCTAGCTTAGTATATGTAGATGAATCCTTCTCCATATGCTTAGCAAAAGCTATCATCTTGTTTGAATAGGTGTGGGTTGATGCATCCTTCTCCTCACACATATTCAAATAGTCATTCTTTGAAAAAATCCATCCCTTAGATCATTATCAAACATCTTAGGGTCCTTTTGTTCAAAAAATTGAAACAAAGTTAAAATCAAAGTCAAGGACAAAATCCCAAATCCAAAATCCAATCAAATCCAAGTCCTAAAGCCTAGTGTCTCATTCAAGATTTATCGAAAGCCAAAACATTCGTATCATATCATTATCATATCATCACCTTTGATCCCCAAAAGGCATCCTAAAAAAACTCACTTTCGGACATAAAATAGAAATTAATCCAAAGAATCAAGAGATTCATCTCCCATATTCTCAAAAGATTGATCCCCATTTTATGGTTCTAACTAGATCTCAATACAAGAAGAGTATGGAAGCCAACAAAGAAACACCCACTTCAAGTGATCTTAGCCAAACCACTCCTGAAATGAATCCCATTAGGGATGGAAATCTCACAATTAGCCTTCCAACATCATCACAAAACCCACAAGAAGAAAACCAAGGAGAGGACCCTACTTTTGGAATGTCTCGAGAGGAAATGACAAAAATGTTCCAAAATCCGGATAACCATCGAATCATCAACGTCGTGATGAGACTCAACCCTTCGTTATACATGCTTGAATTAGCAAAACAAGGGGCCAAGTTGCCTTTGGATTTTGATGTAAGCACCATACTGGAGACATCATTTCCACCAATCTCATCCACCATCCCCATCTCATCCACACCTCCATCCCAAAATATCACACAAAACATTCCACAAATCATGACATTGATTGCTCCATCTCAACCAAATGTCAACAAGGGAAACACATTTCTCAATGCTCTCCAATCACATCCCCTTGTTAATAATCAAAGTTTGGATGCAAGCACCATATTGGAACAAAATATACCTGAAAACCCATTACACAAAAATGTTCCTCTCACATTCCATCACGATCCATCATCAACATTCTTTCACGCAACATCACAGACACCTCTTCTCACAAACTCACAAGAAGAGGGAGATATGTTCGGACCAGGGAGCATATTCGACACCACCGCATTTTCACAACTCACATTTCCACCTCTTCCGCTATTGCCATTATCATCCACACCACTCCTTGGTCTAGGGCTTCCTCCCCTACCAAGTATCAATCAAACATACATCCCAACCATCAATCAAAGCATTGCACCAAACACTCAAAATTTGTCGTTGATATCGCAACAACAAATGACAAACACACAAGCAATGGCAACATCATCAAACACACCTCTCACATCACAAAACATGGTCTCTCAAGGACCCATCACATCAATACCATTATCGAACACACAAAACATCAACACAACATCATCATCTACCATCATTCCAAATCCACCACCAACGTTCACCACATCAAGCCAATATGATGCAGCATTGCAAGTTGCTTTTCAAAGAGGATACCAACAAGTTCAAAAACAAAAATTTGTACAACAAGCTGCTTAAGCTACACAAGTTTCCAAAGTTGCACAAGCTACCAAAGCTGCACAAGTTGCCAAAGCTGCACAAGCCACAATACAAGCGCAACAAGCACAACAAGCCCATGCATTATTGCAACAACAACAACAAGAAGCTGCCCAAGCTACACAAGCATTGCAAGCACAAAGGGTCACTCAAGCACAACTATTATTGCAGCAACAAGCTGCACAAGTGCAAGCAATGGAAGCCCAAGCACAAGCTCAAGTGCAAGCTCGATATCAAGCACAATAAGCGCAAGCTCAAGCACAACTTCTTGCACAAGCAGCGCAAGTGCAAGCATACCAGCAAGCACTAAAGCAATACCAAGAACAACAAGAAGCGGCAGAATTGGCAGCCCAACAACGAGCATTGTGGGAACAACAACAAGCACAACAACAAGAGTTGTTAGAGCAGCAACAAGCACAACCACAAGCAAAAATCCTAGCGCAACAACAACAAGATCAACAATAAGCATTGTTCATCCAACAACAAGTAGAAGCCTACTTCACCCGCCACAACATACCGATACCATCGAACAATGCAACGACCAACCCGTCCACCCAACCAATGATTGAAACACCTCAAAATGCTTTCATCCCACCCCCTGATCCGCAAAGTGATGTGACGACACAACTTAGGTTTCTCTCACAACAAGTGCTCGACCTTCAATCAGGGAAAACAACCAAAACGCAAAGCAACTTGTGTCCCTATCCATTTGATAGGAGCCTAGACATGAAACCATTCCCCAAGGGATTTAAAATCCCCAAATTTGACAAATATCGAGGGATGGGAAACCCTAAAGATCACATCAGGGAATTCCAGGTTCATTGCATGGAGGTCGCATATGATGATACTTATCTGATGTGGCTATTCCCTAGGAGCTTGGCAGGCAACGCTATAGAATGGTTCTCTCACTTACCTTCAGGAATTAGAAAGTTCCAAGAAATTAGGGATGCATTCATTAGGAACTATGCATGTAATATTGCAATGGACATTAGTCTCGAAGAACTATACGCTCTAAAATAAGGGAAGAATGAATCTTTTGCTTCATTTCTTCAACGATGGTGATCCAAGGCCAATCAAAGCAAGTGGACTATGCCAGAAGAACAACAAGTCTACACAATCATCACCAACCTTGAAAGCCGCTTGTCATTTCATGTCAAAGTTCAAGGTATCACTACATATGAACAATTCATCTCCAAGGTGCTCAACATCGAAAGAGCCCTTGTGACTCAACCCCCAGAATCAACATCATATCACGAACCGCAAAACAATTGCCCATCATCAAATTACAACGATAAACCTCGTACATGGGAAAAGAACAAAAACGTCACTAATGATGGTGTCATAGATGCCAAGGTGGTCATTAGTGGTCCATGCCAAAACACACCCGCACAACAAATATAAACACCAAATCAAAACACTCATCACACAACATATCAACCTAACAACAATCCCACCATCAATAATCTTAATGACCAAAGGGGCCCACCTCAATACACGACGTATCCTAAACGAAAATACACTATGTTGGGGCAACCACTTGAGGACATCATGAAAAGGTTGATTGATGGAAAACTCATCCAGGTTCCTACCTTCGAGAATTACCAAGAACCCGATGTCAAACCTCCTTGGTACAATGAGAATCAACTGTGTGAATTCCACAAAATCAAAGGCCACACCACAAATAATTACATGAGACTCAAAAACATCATCCAAGATCTCATTGAAAAAAGAATCATAAACGTGGAACAACCGACGAGAAATCAGGATCTAAAAATCTACACGAATCCGATGACGAATCATGGCAACAAAGGGAATAAAAATGATAAAGGGCAGGGAAGTGTAAATCATATTTATGAATTAGTCGTTGCCTCCCTAAATGAAGACTGCATGATCATCACCATCAAGGGCGCCCATGCCGAAGATTGTGGAGTCACCACAAGAGGCGGCAAAGTCACCATTGCATGATCATCCCAACCAAATAGAGTTCCTTCATCTAGATCTGCTCCTAATGGCTACAGTGTCATAGACCAATTCAAAAGAACACCAACACACATCTCCATCATGGAGTTGTTAAAAATATCATCAGCCCATAAAAAGATCCTTGAAGAAGCACTAGCCTCACCCACCGTCCCCGTAGATCTCGATGCGGAACAATTCCAAGCTATGGTCAGAAACATCATAACGCCTAATCTTCTTACATTCTCTGACCAGGATTTCCCCACCCAACCATCTCACAACCGTGCACATCATTTGGAAGCCATTGTAAACAAGAGAAAAATCAAAAGGATCTTGATGCATGGAGGTGCAGG
Source organism: Sequoia sempervirens (assembly GCA_007258455.2). Lineage (NCBI taxonomy): Eukaryota > Viridiplantae > Streptophyta > Pinopsida > Cupressales > Cupressaceae > Sequoia > Sequoia sempervirens. Next base: position 13,757 of record VDFB02104174.1, on the reverse strand, counting down.
TTTGAACATTTGTTCTCTTAGCCTCATCAAGCAGTTGAAAATAGTAGAAGACTCCATTGATAAAGGCAAAGGCATCACAATAATAGCATATGATGACCAAGAAAGAGTGTCTCAGGGCACAATCAAACTCCCTATTCAAGTAGGGCCAATGCTCATGGAAACCACCTGTCAGGTCTTGGACCTCAACTTGCCATATAATATCCTCCTGGGACGCCCATGGATCCATGCGATGAAAGTTGTAGCATCAACCTTTCACCAATGTGTGAAATTTACACATAATGGACAAAAGGTCACTGTCCACGGAGATCCTGAACCGTTTTCATATTGCAAAAATCTTGAGGCCAAGTATTACAAAATCCCCCAAGTGCCAAAGAATGATGAGGGCCCATCCACACCATACATCGATCCTGCCACCCTCACATCCACTTCTGTGACAAAGACACCTGCCACTCCCGCCATCCCCACCATCTCCAATGTCAAGCTCATCATCTAGGAGGATGGTTGTGGAAGCTAAAAAATCCCTAACAATGCTTTCGTGATAGGAGAGTTACCACAATCTCCTAGATCATGGGGACGCCCACAAGAAAATCAAGCTTCCACATCACAAACATCTCCTCAAGATTATCCTGAATTCACAAGCTGGGGAGACCTTGGCCATGAGGTTATTGAAGTAGATCCATCACACATGTTGTATCGAGATGAAAGACCGATACCTGAATTACCAATGGACGAGACAAGCAAAGGCCTACAAATGATGCTTGCCATGGGCTACGACAGAAATCAACAATTGGGACAAAATGACAATGGGCTCACAATGCCTATCATGCCAAAGACGCGACCCATAACAAATCTTGGCCTTGGATGTACCATTCTGAGAATAACCATACGTGGCCAAAGTCCTCCAGTTAGAACGGTTAGTATCCCTCCTCAGCCAGTACTAGTACAAGTACACTCACCAATTTTCAGAGGTGAAGACACACATAACTTCATAACTAAGCCCTATATTAGTAGCGATGACGAAGATACTTTGACAAATCTACCTAGGTTATTTAAGGACACCACCCTGTGTATGATTAGCACCCTCTCCTTTGAATCTGATCATCAAAATCATAGGATTCGCTTAGTCTACCCCCAACTGATTGACTATGACCAACGAGGACCACCAATTCTTGATACATTCGAAAATGATGAGGCACTCTCAAAATTCATGGGATTGAGGGATAACATTCCAGACATAGATCATAAAGAAGGCTTTATAATAGAGTTGGACACACATGCCTATTATGGGGAAACGATTGAATCCTTCAGTCGCAAAAGTGAGAAACTAAGAATCATATCCAAGTCCTTGTGTGAAAACCACACTATGGCACTCTCTGACAAGAAAATAGTAAAAATTTAGGATGTATCTAATGATGAAAACCTCTTTGAGGCACCTGAGGATGAAGGATTCAATCTTCCCTTAAGAGCTATTCATCAAGAAAAGTCAGCAGTCTTGGCCGAAAAATGCAATCCAGTCAACCTAGGAATAGAGGAGGCCCCACATATCACATTCTATGTGGAATCACTATTATCAGAAGAGCAAGAACTCCTAGCAGCATTCCTAAAGAAAAGACAAATAGACTTCGCATGGAGTTATGCTGACATGCCAGGGCTTGATCCAAAGACTGTGTTGATCACTTAGCAGTGTATCCAAATGCAAAACTTGTCAGAAAAAAGCTCTAAAAAATGCATCCTCAAATCACTTTGTTTGTCCAAATGGAGCTCAAAAAGTTGTTAGACATAGGATTCATACCTCCAATCATTTATCCAGAATGGGTATCAAACTTGGTACCTGTATTAAAGCCTGACAGAGCCATTAGAATCTGCACAGATTTCAGAGATTTGAACAAAGCATGTCCCAAGGATGATTTCCCACTTCCCAATATCGACATGATAGTTGACATGATAGCAGGGCACGAAATGCTATCACTAATGGATGGCTTTTCAGGATATAATCAGATCATGATAGCAAAAGAAGATCAACATAAGATGGCTTTCACTTTTCCATGGGTGACCTACTGCTGGAACATGATGCCATTTGGTCTAAAGAATGCAGGGGCAACCTATCAAAGGGCCATGACACTAATATTCCATGACATGATTCACAAAACAGTCGAAGACTATGTCGATGATATTCTAGAAAAGTCAAGAAAAAGACAAGATCACATAGCAACCCTAGGTGCTATCTTTGATAGACTGGAGGAATACAAAGTTAGACTAAATCCCAAGAAGTGTGTCTTCAGTGTACAATCAGGTAAATTGCTAGGATACATAGTCTCCATGAGGGGTATCGAGGTGGATCCCGTGAAAGTAAAAGCAATCCTTGAGATGGAAGCACCAAAGACATTAAAACAATTGAGAGGCCTCCAAGGATGACTTCAATCCATCTGACGATTCATAGCACAACTGATAGACAAACATAATCCATAGTCTCACCTACTCCACAAGGGGGTAGCATACAAATGGGATACAAAATGTGAAGAGGCATTTAACAAAATCAAGGAATACCTAATGACACCACCGGTGTTAATGCCACCTATCACAAGAAAGCCATTGATCTTATATGTATCAGCAATAGCAGCAGCCCTAGGAGCTCTCTTGGCTCAGCATGATGAAAATTGAATGAAGAGGGCTATCTACTATATTAGCAGGACAATGGTTGGCCACAAGTTAAATTACTCATTCATCGAGAAAGCTTGCCTTGTGGTAGTGTTTGCATCCCAAAAATTCAGACACTACATGTTGGCACACAAGATAAAGCTCATTGTGAAAATTGATCCCCTCAAGTATCTCTTATCCAAGGCAATGCTCACTTGTAGGATGGCAAAATGGGTGATGATATTGTCAGACTATGACATCGAGTATGTGGAAAGAAAAGCCATTAAAGGTCAAGTTATTGCAAATCAACTAGCAGAAGCACCCATATATTCTAAGAATCCTCTTGTATCTGAATTTCCAGATGAATCCATCTTTAACCTCAATGTAGCCAATCACTAAAAATTATACTTCGACGGCTCATATACACAACACAGATCAGGAGCTGGTATCTTCTTCATCACCCCACAAGGGGACTGCATACCAAGGTCATACAAACTAGCATTCCCTTGCATGAACAACATAGCGGAATATGAGGCTTTGACTATAGGTCTCAGGATAGCAGTGCAATGGAATATCATAGCCCTCAAAGTCTACGAAGACTCTCAGTTGATCATAAATCAAGTCAATGATGAATATCATACTAAGGATGACAAGCTAACTCCATACAAGAAATTGGTGGAGACTCTCAAGGAATCCTTCATTGACATAACATTTGAGAAGATTCCAAGAACCAACAACAGAGCCGCTAACGCCATGGCTACAATTGGGTCTCTAGTAGACATCCCTCACAACGTGCCGAAATATGAATTTCTGATCGAGCAACTTCTCGTTCCCACATTTGAGGTACCGGAATTGGAATATGTGTGTGAAATCATTGGTCCTGGTGATCCTTGGTATCATGACATCTACACATATCTTCACATAGGAGTCATACCTGTTGACCTATCATCGAGCCTAAAATGAACTTTCATCAAAAAAGCATCTAGATTCGTCATCCTAGGTGATACCTTATACCGTAGAAGCATAGAAGGTACCTTTTTATGTTGTCTAAATGCTGAGGAGGCATTAATTGCTCTAACCAAGGTTCATAACGGTACATGTGGTTCACACTCGAGTGGAATGACCATCGCTAAGAAACTGTTGAGGATGGGTTATTACTGGCCCATGATGGAAAGAGAAGCGCATGATCATGCTAAAAGGTGTTTACAATGTCAGCAACATGGGGAACTCATCCATGCTCCAGCTCAAGAGCTTCACCCCATCGTCACACCATGGCCTTTCTCGCAATGGGGACTCCATCTCATTGGGAAAATCTCACCCACCTCATCCAATGGCCACAAATTCATTATAACTGCAATTGAGTACTTCACAAAGTGGGTGGAAGCCATACCCATGACGTATATCACTAGGAAGCAAATCTCAAAATTCATCTTGAACTATCTCATCTGTCGTTATGGTGTCCCACAAGCCATTATCTTAGCTAATGGGACACCATTCAAGAACCACAAGGTTCATGATTTTTGCGAGAAATTCAAAATCCAGTATCGCTTCTCCACCCTGTACTATCCCCAAGGCAATGGCCAAGTAGAAGCCACGAACAAAACCATCCTCAAAATCCTCAAGAAAATAGTCAATGATGCAGGTCGTGACTGGCACTTGCAACTTAATCCCACCCTCTGGGCTTATCAAACCAACATCCGTACACCCACTGGTACCACCCCATTCTCCTTGGTTTACAGATCAGAGGTTGTACTCCCAATTGAGATCGAGCTCCCATCCCTCAGAATATCATTGCAAAATCTCATCACTGATGAGGACTACCGGGTGTCGAGATTAAATGAGTTGGAGCTACTGGATGAGAGATGCATAGATGCTTTGAATCATCTACAAGTCTATCAAAATAGACTCAAACGAAGATACAACAAGAAGATCAGAAGCAAGACTTTCCAAGTCGGAGAGCTGGTTTTAAAAGAAAATTAGAAAAATGTCCCAAACCCCAACATCAAAGGCAAGTTCAAACCCAATTGGTTAGGGCCTTTCATCATCATAGCAAGCTATAAATTAGGGGCATATCAGCTATCAACACCTGAAGGGGAACCTCTGCAAGAGCCAATAAATAGCTCCCATCTTAAAAAGTTTTATGCCTAATTTCTTCAAAGTATAAAACCTAAAATCCAAAAAAAAAAAAAATCAAAAAAAGGATAAAAAATAGTAAAGAGAAAAATTGTCCTCTAGTGAAAACCACTTTGGTGGCACTTTGGACAAGTACCTTGGTGAAAACCTGGCAAACAGGCGCCTTGTGTAAATAAGCACTTTCCATCCACCAGGATCCTTATGGCTTGATCTGAATCATCCATCCATTTCGCTTCCATCATCCATCGCATCCATATTTCCATCCATCGCACATCCACTCGCATCTGCACCATAGCTTGGTCCTGTGTTCATTTCATGATCCCTCCTAGTACTACGCGGCCCATCCTCAAGGTCAGTTTGTCTTGCCTTTATCAGAGTAGTCTATTGCATCATGCTAGGGGCATGTTATCATCGGATTGGATTCGTGTATGGTCTTAAAGTCCTAAAAATCAGAAAATCCAAAAGCATCAAACAATCAGAAAATCCAAAAACATCAGAATATCAGAAAATCCAAGAAACATCAAAATATCAAAAAATCCAAAAACATCAAAATATCAGAAAAGCCAAAAATAAGGTCGTCTTGTCGAACTACATCGTCTCTGAGCTTGAACATAGGCAAGGTTGATCTTTCATCATCCCTTGAGACATTTAGGTCAGTCCTATTGGAGTCTGTCATAATAAACTAAAAATTCATCATGTATATCTTCATCTGTAAATCGGTCAAGTCGTCAGTCAAACTACGTGGTCTCTACGTGTATAACGTAGGCAAGACAAATCTATTGATCAGCCCCCGAGGCCCCTAGGATAGGTCTTTAGGTCAGTAGCTTGGTCAAAATCTCAGAAAATCCCAAAAACATTAGAAAATCAAAAAATCAAAACATTTGTAAAACTTTGAAAAATACCAAAAAATAGCCTCAAAACATTGCAAAACATCAAAAACATCCAAATATTTCAAAAAAAACCCATCCACCTCATCTCCCTTGCACCCGCAATAAACACCATTCATAATAAATTGATCATCATCCTCAACTTCAACGTCCGTCCGTCACCCAGTCCAGTCCCGTCCAGGGATGAATCCTTCCTACAAGGGGCATTATTTATCAGAAAGAACACTTTGGATAAACGAAATGGCATGCCGCCATCCACTAACATGTCCTAGGATGTATCCTTCCTATAATGGACATTATCTTTTGGCAATAAATTTTGGTTCTTATCCTTAAAAACACATTCTCTTTTGGTTAGCGGTATTGAAGAACATCAACTTGTTTGTATGCTGTATCTTTTTCTTTTTACTTATCTTATTGCGCTCAGTCCAAGGACCTCTCGATGATATCCGAACGAAGGATTTAGAGAGATAGGAATGGGGCAACGATCATTATTCTTTTTTCTGTTGTGCTTGTTGGGCGTTCTTGTAAAATAACTTGGTGAATACTTTCTTTGCTAGATATGTATAGAGGATGTTTTGGATGGCTTGTTGACTATTGCATTGATTGGTTATATCTCTCTGTGTTTTGGTCTGAGATGTTTGAAACTTCTAAAGTGCATCCTAGCAAGGTTTTCGTATGTCAGGTGTGAACATGAATACTCCTATCTATTTGTCAAGTCAAAGTCCATCACACTAAGTACAATGCCATCCTGGTCCTCTATACCTTGATGCATTGTACTTATGCATGTTATCAAACATAAAGTAAGTGACCCTTTGAAAATCCCAATCATTGATAAGCAAATCATCCATCTATCATCATCATTTCTCATCATCATTTCTCACCATCATCTCTCATAATGTTGGCTTGTTCGATCCTCTTGTCATCATCTAATTTCTTCATCTTCCACACTAACATCACAACATGAATAGTTAATCATCATCACCATTATATCCATGATTCATCCATCATGCATCCATCGTGCATTCATATCATCATCATAATATAGATCTGTTAGTCTAAGCATCTGCATAAATCATACATTTGCATAATCACAACATATCACATCATCAATCTCATCCATCCCATATCATATCATCATTTAAGTTGTTTAGGATAATATAGATTTGTTATTCTAAACATCTTGAAATCATCTCATTTGCATCATCGTCCATAACCATCCATTTTGAACCTCTTTATCGCAAGATCGACCCTCAAATCCAATCGTTTCGCTCGATCTCTCGAGGGGGCAATGTATCAATGTACTTCTTTCCGCTGGGGCATCCGAAAAATAAGATTTTATTTATTTTTTATCGTGGCAAGTTTATTCTTTGAACCAACGCAATAAGTACATTGCTTCAAAGAGGGGCAAAATGTAGACATGCAATATTAACATTCTGCATTCGATTAGGTTCATTCATTAACTAAACTAGATTTCACATTAGGTCCATTCATCACTTTCATCCATTCATTAAAATAATCTCATTTTCTAAGGTCATTTATTTAAAATCAAATATACATTATCATCAACCTTTTAATAAATCAAGCATTGATTTAATCAAATCCCAAATCATATTTCATCTTTTTCTAATTTAAATAGATCAAATATTTAAATCATGAAAGTCAAACTAACCTAATCACCATTAATTTAATCTAACCATGATTAAATGCTAATGTCACCCACTTGCATTCTCTAGATTATGCCACTTGCACAAATAAATCCATTTATTGATTTATTTAAACCCTCATTTTAACTCAACATGGCATTTATGGGGAATATTCCCTCAAGGTTTGAAAAACATGACAAGTTGATTTGTCCCTCCAACATAGCATTTATTGCTCTTTTTCTTGTCCCCCTCTCTAAATTTATTGCCAAATTTGAATTCAAATTCTCCCTCTCATGGGCACACTTCCCAAATCTTGCACATCCATTGACCTATCACCACTTGACAAGTGTCCTCTTCTCATTGGTGGATCTTTAGTCCCACATTCACCCTCTTGGCCAATCTCTCATCAAGAAAATCTATAAAATAAGGCCTTAATCCTCATTCATAGATCTACAACTTTCATGCAAGGTTACTCTCTTGGTTTGAGAACTAATCTTGCTCTTCATCTCCATTGCACTTCATCATTTTAGCTATTGATCAAGGATTGGAAAAGGGTCACTTGCACATGTGACACCAATCCACTATGGAATAGGTAACTTGTTAAGTGTTTTCATGATGATTGTAGTTTTCTTTTATCCTTTGTTGCATTTTGAATCATTTGCAAGGTATTTCATAGGAGTGTTCTTGAAGGATTTGTAGGTATTAACCCTTGTTTGATGTTAGTGTTGTAGATTTTGAAAGCATGCTCACAGGTCCAAACTAAGTGTGAAATTGTACTTTCACTTAGAAAGGAGTATAATTTTTTAAACTACAAGACCATATCTTCATTGAAGGAATCTCTATGAATAAAGAAACTCATCCTTAAAGAAGCTCAAGGTAAGCCCAAATTTTGCTACTCTTTATAGAAACATATAGTCCCCAAAGAGTTGAATTTATGTAATCCTAACCCTATACAAAGCAATGAAAACAATCCTTTGAGGTAAATGACCCAATAGCTTCAAACATTATAGCTCCATTAATCTCATGAAACAAAATGGGTATTGGTCAAAGAATATTCATCCAACATCATGAGAATGCACAGACAATAATTCATTGAAAAATAAATACACCAAATAACATATCAAGAATTTAAGCCCCTAAATGACTAATAAAAAAAAAGTGAATGAATCCAATATTAGACTTTGATAACTCCTAGAAAAATAAAGTAGAAATCATTTAGTGAATAATATAATGATTTCCATCTAAAAAATTTATTAAATAATATGCTTTCTTAGATATTTAAATTTTGGTCGTCTACATGTTTTTGATAAAAGGAAAAAATGGGTTTTACAGGGACCCGAAACCACAAAGTTTACAACATAAAAAAGGAAAGGACAAAAAAGTCCAACAAATTAAACAGGCTGCAATAAAAAAAAAACCTAAAAAAATAGCAGCCAGCCAAAAAAACCAGGATTGACAACCAAAGAGCCAGATGAAGCACAGACCAAAATCATCTACATGTTAATATAACTGAAGAAAAGCCTCAATATTTTTTTTGATAGTCCTCAACATACAATGAAATGCATAATATACATACATAAAACACATAGAAGGTTCTTATGCAATCTCCTCAAATCCACATGGTGTGAAAACTAAATAGACCTTAATTCTCATAACATGATGGAAGAAATACATAAATTCAATAGAATAAAATGAATGCAATGGAGACCACACACAATGTAATGGAGACCTTAATGTGTACTTTGATATGAACATATTATAGCTTCATCTATTAACTTGCATAAATTCCTAGCTCTAATCAATGAAGACAAATGAAGCCTCCTTAAATGATCTCTCTATGCTAGCTCCTTCTATATTTCTTTCCATTGCAACCACCATCACCACTATTAAAAGTTAAACAAAAAAAATTTGCATGGTCTAGGAAAAAACACAACTACCAAAACTAATATTTATGGCACTTGTTGAAACTTGCCTATGCTTTACACTTTGATGCATGTGAAAACCTTATCATTCAGCTCTAAGAATAGAAAATGAAGTTTCTAAATCTGATGCTAGGGAAGTTAAAGAATATACAAACATATAAACATTAAAACACAAACTACTTCCTGTTAGATGACATTTAATTAATTGTGATATTTTCTTTTCCTTTTTAATAAAAAAATAAAAAACCAAGTAGCAAAATTAAAATTGTCTAGTTAAAATATAATAAATTAAATATATTTAACCTTTATAAAACTTTCAAATATTTAAAGAGGCCACACTTGTTCACTATACATTTCAGTTTTGTACCTTTTTAATATTTATCATTTTTGGACTTAGCTTTTCGAAGAAAACAAATATTTGTTGTTTTTTATTATATCAATAAAGTGATGAGAGATTAATAAGTTGGATAGTCTCCATCGATCACCGACCATACCCTCCCGAGATCTTTTGGTCAAACTTATTTTATAAAAGAATAAAATATAGGTAAACATAGTTTGTCTTCAACAAATTGATGACAATAAGGAAACATTACGAATAATGCAATGTTGGATTATTTTATTTTTATGTATTAATGACTATGTTAATTTGTATTTTTTTTATGAAATTTGGTGAATAATTCAATTTTCTATATTTTTTATTATTTAGATTCAAATATGGTTTCTTATTTGGGTTTTTATCATCTTGATTTTGATATGTAGGTATAAGTTTGACCTACGTTACTTATATGGATGGGAATCTCAACTTTAAAATTTAAAATTTAAATTTCTTAAACTGATTTTTCTCTCTTTTACTAATTGTTATGAGCATATTGAACCATGAATTATTTCAAATTGTACATTAGTGTGGTTTATTTAAGTACTAGTCCTAATTCATTTGAACAATCTAGGAATAGTATTAGATAGAAAGAATATAGTTCTATACAAATTTATCAAAATGATCTATGTTTTGCTCATAGACTAATTTTTAATCCTTAGAGAACTTGGTATATGTAACCAACCATAATGCCCTATATTTTATATATAAATGACATTTTTTATTAAATCTATTGTAAAATCCCCCATTATTGTATTGAATCCACTAGTGTCATGCAACTCATGTAAAAATGTAAATGTTGGGTAGGTCTTAATATTGGTTTTCACATCTCTACTATAACATGATGTATTTTTAGATAAAATATATGTAGATCAATGAAATATTCTCCTTCAAATATATATTCACGTTTCCTAAAAGTGTTTATGTTTATTCGAGTTTCGTGCCAATTGATGAATTCAAGGTAGTCAATGCTACACATGCTCTTCATCATTCTCGAGTTTAAAAAATAGTAGAGGCTCTATCGATTTTTATTAAATTTTTTAACTACATCTTTTATGTTCCGCAATACAACTCTATAGATTAGGTTTACCTTTATAAACACCCATCTTACTATTGAATATACTTTCAAGAATTGACCTCTTCATAATTGAACTTGTTGAGGGTGGTTTTAATCACTTACAATGTGCTAGGAAATAAGGGTTTATTGCCTCTCTTGAAAAGTAGGAAACTACTTCAATGTTCTTGTTTAACTAGTTCTTAGTCATGTCGAACAACACAACGTGCATTGTCAACATGTTTTATAAGGGGCTTGGATTTTAAGCTTACTGGGAATAATATGCAATTATAAAATGATAATTTTAACAACTTGAAAAATAGATTGCATTTCAGATCTACAATAGATTTGTTTTTAATTCAATGCTCTTTTAGATATTCATAGCCAATTTAAAAATAAAAGTAAAAAGGGGATAGAGTAACAAGAGAATTTGAAATAAAATCTAATTTAATGGAAAACTACAAGATATGTTTCAACAATCATTTATGTACGTTTAAACAAAATCTTCAAACCACTGTTAATATAAATAGAAATTTACACATTTATCAATAATAACAATACAATCTTTCGAGGATATACAAAACATGTAAGATTTTCAAATCTTATCAAATTAGAACACCATCAAGAACGTGTAGATCTAAGACAAAATCTTACTCAATTCCACAATTACTAATTGAATTTCATTAACTTGACAATTTATATTGAGCTAAAACATGTGTACTATCACAATGATACCAAATCAATATGTATGCAAAATAGGCCTTATCCTTTGATTAATCAATAATTCAAATTTCTACAAAGTGGGTAGGAAAAATCCACGTTGATATTGTATAAGTTCACTTGTAAAATTACATCAAAATCAAATCCTCTTAAATGATCTCAAAATAAAAAATATATAGATATACAAGTTCCTATAATAGTGGATCTGATAAAAAAAGCTAGCTGGAACTACCTCTAGTGCTTCAATTCTAACTAAAAAAAGACAAAAAAAACAAAACAAAAGAAAAACTATGCACCCCAATTTGAGTTTCAGTTAACTATGCTAAACTTTAGGAAATGCAAAAGCTAACTAAGTGAAACTAAATTTAACTAACAACTAGCTACCAACTATCAAAATTCCAATGCCATGCTTTATTTTTGCATCTAAGCATAGGAGTTTACATCAATAGTTGTCAAAATTTCCAACGCCATTTCTGATTTCCCATTTCTGGAAATGCAAAAGCTAACTAAGTGAAACTAAATTTAACTAACGACTAACTACCAGCTATCAAAATTCCAACGCCATGCTTTATTTTTGCATCTGAGCATAGGAGTTTACATCAATAGTTGTCAAAATTTCAACACTAATTCTGATTGTCCATATCTAGGCATGGGAATTTTACAGTTGTTTATTAAAAACATAAAAGGGGCAATCATCAACATCTTCTATCCTTAGCTATTTCAAGAGTTTGTCAGTGAATGATGACACCATTTCATTTATTCTTTCCATTGTTGGGCCTTTATGAAATTGGATTTTCACCTTCTGATCAAATGTTGACTTCTACATTTTCTATTGTACACTCTTGAAGGAATCCACTTCTTCCTGTAGAGATTGAAGTCTAGTCTTCTTATTCATCATCTTATCTATACCCTCTAGTGTTACCTATCCCTGCATTTGACCTTGCAAATCTTCAACCATTTACTATGGCTCTTACTAACAAAAGTGTATCCCAAAATGTGCAACCCAAGTCTTCAATTGCTCAACGAATGTTGTTCATTCCTTGCTCTTCCTGGCTTCTGTCTTTATTTAGCTTGGTTTTGTACTTATTTGAAGTATTTACATCGAACTCTACTCCTCTTACCCATAGTGGGAGTTTATCTTTCTCTTCTCCTTCAATCATTACAACTTTTAGGAGTTCTTCGATGGATGTTTCATTTATTTGATGTACAATTGGCATGCAATCTTCCCAAACCAATAATTCTTCATTAATACTCAACTCAATTTGATAAACTACACATCTTCATCACTAATTGAGTGATAAGACTTTATTAAATCCTTTAGCACCTTGTTTGCTAAAGCCAAAAATTCCTCATTTCATTGTTGTGCTACATGGATCTAGCCATCTAAGTTAGAATGACTAATCTCACCTTTTAAAGCAGCTTGTAATGTAGACTAAAGATCCACAGTATCAACTGGCCTAATCAAATTTTTTATACATGTTGTCTGTTGAGCTACCTAGGATTTCAATTCCTCTTTTATGTTTTCATCTTTTTGCATCCTCTTCAAAATTACAAATACGAACGATTGGAGAGATTGTTTCTCTCCTTTGGCTTGGAATCCAATATCCACTTATCATATTTCATAGTCCTCGGGCCTTATTTCAGATTCAAATTTATCGACCAGTGGAACAACTATCTTTGTTGTTCTATTCCCTTGCTCATCTATTGTGATAGTCGATATTATTTGAGCTCTCTTTCTACTACAAATTAGAGATTGGAAAGCCTCTGATAATATGTTTATACTTTGTTCTAGGCTTTCCATGTATGTCTACCGCCTTCTTTGGATTGTGTGATTTAGCCATATTGGTATAGTAGTGGTTGTTTCTCTTTTGTGGGAAGTGAAGATTTATATATTATTAGAGCTTTCAATTTCATCTTCTTTCTTAGCTTCTCATTGTCATGATCCTTGTTTAACCTCTTCTTCTCCCATAACTCTCTCTTCACACACTTCCTCTTCTTCATGAGGCTATTCCTTGCGAACTTCTTTTGTTTGATCAACCTCCTCCTCCAAATGCTCTTCTTGTGCATTCTCCTAAGGAGGTATTTCTTCATCATGATCATCCTTTGTATGTACTTCCTCATCATGAACCTCTTCTTTATGCACCTCCTCTTTTGTAGGGGGTTCCCTTTGTGCTTCTTCTTCCCTTGGAGGTTCTTTCTCTATCTCTCCCTCTTCTAATGTTGTGTTAATAGGAATTTCCTCTTCTTCAAGTGGTTCATCTTTTGGAAGAGGTGGTGAATCATGTGGATGAATTAAAGGTTTGTTATTCAGTGATGGTAATTGAGACTTGTGTGGAGGGGTAGAGGAGTATGTTTGTTCAGCTTGCCTCTGGTCCCTTTCTTCTAAAC
>VDFB02104173.1:0-24838 GCA_007258455.2 Sequoia sempervirens | reverse complement strand
TTCCATTCATCTCTCTGATATATCTTGTAAGGACCCTTTCATGCTAGTAATCAGCATCACATCTCCCTGCAACTGATTCTGCGTCAGCCTTAAGAGCTGCTAATTTCTCTGCAATGCTTGTATTAGGGGTACTGTTGATGGTTCTGATGAGCACAGCAACAGTTAAGCAGGATATTACTATTCTGCTCTCCTGAAAGAGAAAGAATAACGCATGGATATCTAACTCCCAAGGTCTTTGTAATCGGTTCTTGACTGTGCTGATTTCACTCAGTGGTTGATGTGAACTATAATGTTCAAGGGGCCTGCTAGTGTTGAGCTTCTGGATTGTTTTAAGATCAAACATAAATTCAAACCTACTTTAACCAGGGTTTTTAAAGAAACAGAAAAAGATAGATCAGAGCTTTGGAACCGAAGAGAATGATAATTCATCCAACTTAACCAGACTTGTTACCTTTCAAGGAATTCCTGACTAAATCTACAGAACAAAATTAACTTGTGATTAACACACAGTTTCATTCATTCATAGTGCTAACTTCAACAGCAGATTGCAAATCACTATTTAAACAAAACATAAAATAAAACTTCATTCCTTGAAAGCTTCTCAAATCGAATGATTAACCCAAGATAAATATCATTCTGGAACACAACATGAAGTAGATTTAAATCTGGTTGCTTCTACTGTTAGTGAAACAGATAAGCAACATTTACAAATCTAGCACAATCACCAGTGTACAGAAAACCTCTATCTTCAAACTGTTTCCATCTATACTAAGGAAACTTGAATGATACATCACTGCCTTCTGTCGAATCTAACTCCTATTCTACTGCTACTCTTAAGTTTCTCTACTGCTACTGGTTTCTGAAAAATCTCCCTCTATCTCTATGTATTCTAAAACTTCTACCCCCTACTGAAAGAGGCAAAAATGCCATATATACAGAACATGCCAAAAAGAAAGTCGGCCCCTGTTTTAGGGTTTACAAAATATCAGTTGGTTACAGGAGGGTCGGCCCTCAGATCTTTTGGAATGAAGTTAATGCTGCATTCAATGTGTATCCCCGCTGTCCATGTTGGTGAAGGATCGCCCTCAGGAGAAGCCTTCAGATCTTTTCCAACCACAACATTAACTTCTGGCCCTCGTGTCCATCCTCGAGCTTCCTTGAAGGGCTGCTTTGAATGCTCTAAAGCATTATCATTAATGTCGGTCTACCTTTGCCAGTAGACACCACAGCTGTCCTTGAGACTCGCGGCCTCTTCTTCCTGCTTTAGATCTTTCTACAAGTTGACCTATTCCGGAAGCAGCATCCGACTTTCTGTCTAGATCCAAACACCATTGTTCCCGAGCCGATCCATTAGCTCATTCACAGAGCAGATCCACACCAGTCGCATTCTGCTGATCTTCTTCACAGGGGTAGTCAATCAGTCAAGCTGCCCAGGGTTCGACTTTAGCTCCCTCTGATTGGGTGAACACATTCCACATAAGATTCCCGGGCGGTCAAAGGTTGTTCACACAAAATCGCATGTCGGTGAGACTAATCATGTCTCCCCGATGCAATTATACCTCATAGCAGCTATCAACATAACATACGACGGTCGGCAAGACTTCATAGCGAGCAACCAGAGTCATATCGATATCCACAGTGGTCGCTGAGACAATCGCTATCGGCCAGACATTATGCCGAACTCAAGATCCTTCGGGGAGCTCATTTCATCTCGGGGAGACTCCATCCTGTCGGCCAAACATCATAGCGAAGACCAACTAGTCGGCCAGGAGTCTCGGCGATATCTATAATCTTGCGAGCCACTGTCGGCGAGACCGCCATCTGTCAGTGAGACATTACACCGAGTGCAAAACTTTCTTCGAGCTCATACTTCATTTCGGCAAGACTCCCCTCGGTCGGCGAGACTTCATAGCGAGGCCACAATCTTTCGGCGAAACACTGTCGGGTCGACCAGACACTATGCCGAAGGCAACCCCTTTTGCCAAGACTTCATGGGTCGGCAAGACCTTATGCCGAAGGCAAAATCTTTCGGCGAGCTGAGAGCACTTTGGGGAGACTCCTTTGGGTCGGCGAGACTTCATGCCGAAAGTAAACCACTCTCCCCGAACTCGAACTTCTTTCGGCGAGACCTTGCTTGGTCGGTGAGACCTTTCATCAAAGCCACCTTGTTTCGGCGAGAACTTATTTCATTTCGGGGAGACTTTGCTCGGTCGGTGAGACCTTTCGCCGAGACCCTTCATCGGTCGGCAGGACTTTACCCCTTTGGCCAGACATCATGCTGAACTTAAATCTTTTGGCGAGACTCCCCAATGCGATTATTTCGGCAAGAGTCCACCTTGTCGATGAGACCTTGCCCCGAAGCCACACCCTTTCGCCGCGACCAGCAACCATCGGCAAGACCTTTTGCCGAAGGCATAACCTTTCGGCGAGACCTTCATCGGTCGATAGGACCTCTCTCCAAGCGCAAACCCTTCGGCGACACTAACGTTGTGTGCAACAGTCGGTGAGACTTCAGCATGTCGGGGAGACATATAAAAACCTGCAGCGATTAAAATGTCTGGGCGACCGGCGCATTTTAAATGAGTAGAACCCACTGCTAGTCGACAAGACAACAAGAGGGTCTCAACGACTTTCCTCTTGAGGAAATTTATGCCAAACTTGACTGAGGCAGGCTTTCCAACTGCGTTCCTTGAGAAATGCATCAGGGGTATGATTTAATCCTGCAAAACAAGGTCTCCATTAGTCCTCAGAAGCATATAAAATATATCATTTTTCATCATGCCTTCAATTTTAACAAAAAGAAACCCAACTCTGGCTGAGGCAGAACCAAAATTTGACAGAACAAAAAACAAACTCTTGAAGAAAACAAAAGAACTCCTAAGACCATACCAACAACGAAAGGCGAAGAAAACAAAAGAAAAAGGGGGACCCATTTTGTTTCAGAATAAAATGGGGTGGTTATGCAAGGCATAACAAATGGTGACTCGGCTGGGAAAATGGTTTAACCATTTTCAAGAAACTGAAGGATTCAGCTACCCAGAATCTCTGGTTTATGAACATCACAACTCCAGTTGGGTCAGTTTTAGCAACCAAGGTTGAGCTAAAATCTCAAATGTAAGTCAACACTGGCTACCCCTGAATCTAAGTGTGTGCTTAATGGTGCATCATCCTTTTATAAAGTTTTCTCCATCTTTTGAACGTGTAAGATTTGAAATACATGAGTTGATTCCCTTTAGCTATTGTGCAATGATATCCTGGGCATTGCTCCACTGCCAATCAGGCATCCATAGCCCCGACGAAGATACCTCTAGTTTTCTCACAGCATTGCTCTACTGCCAGCCAAGCATCCATAGCCCCAGTAGAGATACTAGAATCACCCATTCATATTGAATCTTCTTTTCTCTTTAGATAGTTCTCTTCTTTTTTTTTCTTGGAGTTTCAGATTTTTCATTCAATTTTTCTCAATATGTCAGATGTTTAACATCTATTCTGGGTTGAAAACTACCATGGACCTCATAACAGCATCTGGGAATCAGATTTTTCACTCAAATCTTACAACACTATCGCCCTAGGACAAATATACTATTACAAAAAGGAGACGATCTTGATGATTTGTGACAGATTCAGAGGTAGCTAATGAAGATTGTTTACTTTGCACCTTGTTTTCAGGACTTTCCACAACTCTTATTGACAATGGGCATAAAACAACGAATTTAGGATAGAATCACCCAATCAGAAAACTTGAAAATATCTAAACCACTTCTCTCCTAATAACCAAAGTATACTTCCGATAACAACCCACCATTTCAAGATGGAAAGAACAGAGAAACCCCAAAGAACAAAACAAAATAGACACCAAACAGCAAAGGAAACGAAAGGACAGAAAGAAAGAACAAACAAACAAACAACAAAACTATTTACAAACAGAAAAGCAAATTATTTACATAAAGAACAGCAAACTATTCACATAGATAACAGAATTATTTACAGGCAGAAACGCAGAAACTACTTACATAAAGAAAAACCAATTATTTACATAAATGCACAGCCCAGCAAAATACCAAACTTCACGATTCAAAATAATGTTTAAGGAATTGTCCATTGACAGGCAATGGAACAAGTTCTCCCGTTAAACTACTCAGCCGGAAAGCATTCTCTTCTAGGATCTTTGCAATTTGATAGGGACCCAACCAGAGCTTATCAAATTTTTGGTGACTGCCTTTCTTTTCACTAGCTTTATCCCATAGCAGCACAAGGTCTGATATTCTGAAAACCTTGATTTTGGCTCTTTTGTCAAACCAGTGTTTGACAATAGCCTAGTGTCTAAAGAATTGTTGTAAGGCGGCATCCCTCTACTCTTCTAATTTCAACAAGGCAGCTAATCTTACCTCTATCCTATCATCACTAGAGTAGAATTTCTGCATGAACTCAAGGATAGGTATTTGCAAATGAATAGGGAACACAGGCTCTTGACCATATACTAGTTTAAATGGTGAAGTTTTTAGAGCAGCCTTGATCCTAGTCCTATCTGCCCACAATGCAAATCTTAGCTGGGTGTGCCAGTCCCTAGGATTGTTCTCCAACAGTTTTTTAATTATCCCCAAGAGATTCTTATTAGTTGATTCTGCAACTCCATTTCCTTGTGGGTAATAGTTTGAAGAATATTTTAAGACAATTTTGTGATCATAAGCCCATGAAATGAACTCAGCAGAAGAAAAGGAAGAGCCATTGTCACATACCAATAGGAAGGGTACTCCAAACCTAGTTGTGATGCATTCGGTGAGGAACTTGATTACTACCTCTGTCGTGCTGTTTTTGCAAGGTATAGCCTTTGTCCATCTCGTGTAGTAATCAGTGGCAGTCAAAATAAATTTGTGTCCTACAGAAGAATTTGGGTTAATTACCCCCAATAAAGTCCAGCGCCCATTGGGAAAATGGTCTTACCTTGTAAACAGGCTGCAATGGCATGGCTAGGTGGCGTTCTTTTGATGCAGAAATCTGACATATGTGACATGTTCTCACATGCTGATGGGCGTCTTTGAACACACGCGGCCAGTAATAACCAGATCTGAGGATCTGGTGTGCTAACGAGTCTGCAGAACCATGACCTGTGCCATGCTTCCCATGAAATTCAGCAATTACATGCTTAGCCTCTTGCTGATCAAGGCATCGTAGGTACACTCCCTCGAAATTCTTTTTGTACAGCAATCCTCCTTTGAGCATATAATGAGAGTTTTTCATTCTCAGCGCTCTCCTCTGAGTTGCATTCATTCCCTCTGGACATTGATTGTTGAGCATGAAATAGATGATATCGGCATACCAAGGGTCGTTGGAAAAGGAATGTGTGGTGTATTGCTGGCAAATAATGTTCTCGCTAGCATCAGCTATGGATTTAGACAGGCCCAGATCTTGGACAAGTTTCATAGAGCGTATCTCTAGATCGAACTCTTGCAAAATGGCCATCCATTTCCCTCTTCGTTCTCCCAGCTCACTCTGCATAAGTAGAGACTTCACAGCAGCATCAGGAACTACAGCAATAATTTGACTTCAGAGGATGTAATGTCTGAACTTCTTGACAGCTCTGACCAGCGCAAAAGCTTGTTTTTCAAGAAGCGGGTATTTGACTTCAGCATTCTTAAATGGAGAACTCATGAAAGCAATTGGCCTCTCCTCTGCCTCTTCTCTTCGTTGAGTTAAGACCACTGCACAGGAATGTTCAGAAGCAAAAGAATAAATATAAAATAGTTTCAAATAGTTAGGGCTGGTGAGGACTGGCGCTTCCGAGATGGATTGTTTGACTTGAGAAAATGCGGCCCTTGCCTCATCACCCCATTCTATTATAGCATCTTTCTTCATCATTTCATTCAATGGTTTTACAATTTCTGCAAAACCCGTGATAAATTTTCTCACAAAGTTGATCTTTCCAAAGAAAGATCTCATCTCCTTCTTGCTTCCTAGCATGGCTATCTTCAAAATGGACTCAACTCGGTCTGGATCGATCGATATTCCCCTTTCAGAGATTATGTGTCCCAAGAGTTTCCCTTCAGAAACCCTGAACACACACTTTTTAGGATTCAAGGAGACACCATACTAGATACATCTTTCAAGAACTTTAGCCAAGTCTGCAGCATGGTTTAGTCTATCTTTAGAGAATACTGTCAGGTCATCCATGTAAACGATGATGCATTTACCAATCAGATCTTTGAATGCTATGTCCATGGCACGCTGAAAGGTTGCTCCAGCATTTATCAAACCAAATGGCATCCTTCTGTAAGCAAATGTTCCCCACTTAGTAGTGAAGGTTGTTTTCATTCTGTCTTCACAGTTAACCATTACCTGATTGTATCTAGAATAACCATCCAGGAATGATATCATTTGAGACCCATTGACAATCTGCAAAATTTCGTCCAATGAAGGGAGTGGGTAGTTGTCCTTTTCTGAAGCTCTATTCAGATTCCTGAAATCTACACATAGCCTGATCTCTCCATTTTTCTTACGGACTGGGACTAAGTTAGCCACCCATGTTGAATGTCATACAAGGAAGATTATTCTTGCAAAAAGCAATTTCTAAACTTCTTTGAAGATCAGTGGTTCAATCAGGGCGTTGACAGGCCGTTGCTTCTACCAAAATGGCTTAGCTTCAGGCTTCAAAGGAATAGTATGAGTCATAACAGAGGCATCAAATGTCTTCAGATCTTCATACCCCCAAGCTATTGCAGCAATATCCTTCTTCAGTGCCTTCAGTATATCTTTTCTGATTGTTTTAGGGCAAGCTTTCCCTATATAAACATTTCTTTCCGGACCAGAATCAGCTAGGTTAACAATTTGATATTCACCTCCTTTATCTTCAGCTGATATCTTCTCCTGAGCCCTTGGGCCTGAATCAAAAATTCTTTCTAAGGCCACCATTCCTTTGGGAATGCTGTTACTTTTTAAATTGAGGACCCCCTCTGTATCACAATCTTCAGGGTTCCAATCTCCTTGATCTCTGTTGGACTCATCAATGATCTGCCCTTCAAAAACATCTGAGCATGCTAGAAAAGCGAGGATATGTCGATCATCATCAAAGACTTGAAAGTTCCTGACATTATCAGGAACAGCCGGAGTGTATATCAATTCTACTGAGAATCTCTTAAGCTTGGAGCCTTGCATAGGTTCCAGAGTACTTGCAGCAATAACTAATGAATCAGCTATTTGATTTTCTTCTCTAGGGATTAAACCAATCCCAAAATCATCAAAGTCCTCAATCAGGTTCCATACCCGATTTCTATAAGCTGTCAGCTTTCTATTGTGACATGTGTATTGGCTGCGCACTTGCTTGATAACTACTTATGAATCCCCTTTAACCATTAATGCAGTAACTTTCTTCTTATGTGCAAACATCAGCCCCCGAGTTAGAGCTTCATATTCCGCCACGTTGTTAGTGCATCTAAACTGCAACCTGTAAGAAGCAAAGAAAGTTTTCCCTTTCGGGCTGGATAATTCAATCCCAACACCACAGCCTATTTTGGATTTGGATCCATCAAATGTGAGGGTCCACAGCTGATCATGAGCTAGAATTGATCCCTTTGGGGTTATTGTGGGCATTTGGATAGAATGAGCCATAGGTGGGGCTACTTGATCTTTTGCATCAAATATTGGGAAGGGGTGTTCAACCGATTCCTCAGGTGCAATTTCCAATTCCTGCTCAATTATATCAGGTAATCCGTGGCTATCCTTCTGACAATCACTTACATCTTTGATTAGTCCCTTGGGTTTTGGTATACTTGTGAGTGCAGGGGTATCGAGCAAACCTTGGGGTTGTTCCTCATAAATATGCTGGTTTGGAAATGTGACTAGGGTAAGTTCAATTTGAGAAGGAACTTCCTTTGGAGGTACTTATCCCTGATTAACATTATTGCTTCTTTGGCTTCAATTGAGAAGTGATCTGCAACGGTCTCAAGGTGACTTAGGCTAGTTTCCTCAGCTTGGGAAACATGATTTAAAATGCAGATCCTGTTGCAGCTTCCTGATCAATGCCTATTGATTTTCATTAGTCATAGAATCAGGGAACTTTTGTATTGATAATTCTTTAGGATCAAGAACTGAAAAGGTCAAAATTTTCTCTCCTTTATAAACTCCTATCCCGGTTTCAAAATAAGCTACCTCATTGGGACAATCATATTCAATGATGACATGTTTGAGGCGAGGTTCACTTTCAATCCTAATCTACGTAGGCACTCCCCTCCATGGTAGCCACATATGTGAAAAGTCGAGGGAGAGATATCCTCCTATACTTTTCATCAAATCTCTGCTCAACAACATACCATAAGTCTCGGGAATGTCTGCTACTTGAATATCTATATTGGTTAAAATCCTAGGGTCAGACCCTACTTGCACGTGTATATTTCTCAATTCTCCAACCACATTAACCTCTGTTTTATCAAGTTAGATGACCTTTTTTGTTTAGATAGGGTTCAATCCCAATTTCTTGCATACAGAAAATGGCATAACATTACCAGAAGCCCCTGAATCTAACAGACAATTATGTAGATTCTTCCCACAAATTCTCAAACTTAAAAGAAATGGTGGGGTACCTACCTTGCTTCTATACAAAGCTGTGTTCATGTCTGCAACAGGTGCCACCTTGGTTTTCCCTTTTGATTTATCAGCTTCTTCCAAAGCTTTCAGCACTATCTCTCGTTGAGCAAAGAACCACCTTAGGATGTCAAAATATGATAAAGAGGTTTTTTGTCTCTGCATCTCAGCAACAATATCAAATTCTATGTTATAACTTGTATTACTTTTGACAACCCCAGGTGAATTACCTTTGTTATGGAAGTCAGGTGGACCTTTTGGTGGAGGAGGGTTGTTATCAACACTTTGATTCGGAAGCACTATCTGATTAGGCAGTGCTGATGTAGTGAACAGACCCTTATTCTGATTTCTTAGGAAGTGTCCTCCCTTTGTCTGAAAGGCTTGGGCATCATACGAATCTTCCTCTGGTTCATTCTCACTTTGCATTGGGAATGAAGGTTCTTCCTCAAAGAGGTCATAAGTCATTGTTGTATCTACTGAGCCACCCTCTTTGTTTGAATTCCCTTGGAAATTTTGGGCATCTACCCGTGCCAGCTTGACAACTTTCTCCATTTCGGGGTAGTTTACCTCAGAATGGGTTGCAGTATCATGCAGCCTGCACCAATTAGTCATAAAATTAAGGTTAGCCACGTTTGCAGTATGTGACCTTTCCTCATTAGCTTGATAATTGTGAGGAACTCCACCACTATTTGGCCCTGTATTCCATTGTCGATTGTTATTTGGCCTTTGGTTATATCCTCTATTTTGATTTTGATAGCCTTGATTAGGGGAGTTTTGGCCTTGATAACTCCTTTGGTCGTGATTGTTAT
The DNA here is from genome assembly GCA_007258455.2 of Sequoia sempervirens. Taxonomy (NCBI): domain Eukaryota; kingdom Viridiplantae; phylum Streptophyta; class Pinopsida; order Cupressales; family Cupressaceae; genus Sequoia; species Sequoia sempervirens. Next base: position 15,452 of record VDFB02104173.1, on the reverse strand, counting down.
GATTCTGATAATTACCCTGATTGTTATTACTCTGATTAGGAAAATTACCTTGGTTTCGAGAAGGGTTCAATCTAAGCTGAGCCATGTCATTTGTGACTTGAGACAGAGTTTTCTTTAAGGTCTCCACCTCGTTTGTGAGTTGGACTATCTTTTCACTTTCAACACTCTTAGCAACAAGTGGCTGATCGCCATGATTTGGTGTTCCAGTTTGATTATGATGACCATGCGGACTATGATGAGCCTGTGATTGTTGAAAGAAGTTAGGAGCTTCGTTGGCAAAGAATGGAATGGGAGATTGAGTCCGCAACTCAGACATAGGTCCATAATGGGAAGGAGACATCCTTTGGACAGTATTGAATAAAGGGGTTGGGCTAGACATCTGATACCCCATTGAAGGAAAACCTCCTCCCAAACTTTCTTGTTGAGAACTAATTTGTTGTTGCAGCTTAATGGCTAGATGATAGACTTTAGACAAGGAATCAATATCTGCCGATTGATAAGTCCTTTGCAGGAATAAGCCAATCAGAGGGTCTATAACTCTAAAGTATGCTAGAATGGCACTATTCTCAGCAACTAGATAGGGGTCCTGCAGTCTCCTATACATTCGTTGAAACTTGGTATTAAACAAGGGCAAAGGTTCATGTCATGTCCCCATTTTTGACGAGCATCAGAGTTCGTAAGTTTGGCCTATCAGGAGACCCTCGTAGGCTGATAGAGTGGTTAGAGGGTCGTTTTGGAGCTTGGCTCAGCGTCAGATTGGCAGTATTGATCAATTGGCTTTCGTTCGGGCTCATTCGGATGTTTCTTGCGGAGTTGCTATTTTTAGCAGTTCCTGGCAGTCAGCGTGGGACCCCTGCTATTTTTAGCAGTATGGCTTTGGCAGCATTCAGAATCACTTCAGTGTTCGCCAGCTTTAGACGGATCAATCATCGGATGAGTAACGAAGGAAATATTAATATTTAATTGCATTAATTAAATATTAATTATTTAATGATTATAATATAAAGTTATAATTTTAAATTATAACTTAAGTGATTCTCCTTGAGGGGTGCGCCATCATCAGAAGGGGCCAGTTAATGATTATAATTTATTTTAAAATATTTGGCTGAGACTATTGAGAAATTAAAAGATTAAAAGTTGAATATTTTATTAAATCCCTATCTTTAAGGAAATCGCACTTTTCAGTGATAAATGGGTTTTGCCTTGGGATTTGGGCCATTATGACATTTTTATGAATTGAAAATTGACTAGTCTTGCCAGAGAACGGAGACCTTAGGGTTTGTGTTCGAAATTCTTGGAGAACGAGCCATCTCCATTGAATCAGTTCAGAGGGTGTGAGATATCACCCGATTTACTGCAGTTGTGAGATTTCTTCATCCAGAAGAAATTATAGAGCTTCACAAGTTAATCATTTACAGAGTTTGTTTCAGAGTTCCATTCAGAAGATAAACATTCATCAAAGCGCCTATTTCATTGTTGTTCTGGAGGCTCAAGGAAGAGCCGTACTTTTTATTGCTATTGGTTGTTGTCTTAAAGGCCGTACTGTTTTGTACCAGGCCGTACATCTTCAAGCTTCTTGGTGATTCAAATCTCAGAGGGTTTTGCCAGGGTTTTATTCAGAAGATATATTTCTATCAGGGTGCACCTATTTTACAGAGTTCTGGAGTTTCAAACATTGATTTAAAGGGGGCCGTACAACTTGCATTAATTGCTGCTGCAGGCCGTACCATTCTGACAGGCCGTACTTGCAGCAAAGGACGTGATTCTTCATTGTGGTCAAGACGTCTCCTTTTGGCTTGTTACCTTCATTCAACTTTGGCGCCTAGGAGTCTGGAGTCATCTGCAATCACCAGACAGAGGGAGAAGGGCATGCTAGTTGCAGCTGTACCATATATGCCAGATCATTTAATGCTGTCTCAGAAATCAGGTTTTTAAATATTTGTTGCCTTTTCCTTTGCATGTTATCAGAACTCCATTGTAATCATCTCAGAAGTGTAATAGAATGTCTGGCAACATTATTATCAGTAGTTTCCACAGTTTTCAAAGTTGAAGTATTTTATTTAAATTTATTATTATTTTTCAAGCAAAATCGCCATTCTTCATTTTTATGCAAAAAACGTCCAAAAAACCTAAAACCTTCAGAAAAGACAAACAAAACCGTCAGAGTCAGAAACATGGGGAAACTGGGGTTCCTACAGTGGTATTAGAGCTAAATCCTGCCATCCTGAGGGTTTAGCCGTCTTCTGCAGCCGGAACAGTTTGGGTCTTACCAGGTATTATATATGCAGACGTGCTCTGATTGACAGGCACCAGAATTTGAGCAGGCAGCCGGAAAACATGGCTAACAGGAATGACAGGTCTGATAGAACAGTTAATCTGAGAACAGAGAATCCACATAACCACAGAGGTCAGAACGGTGCAGAGGTTTTGCATGCACTTAGAGATCTTCGTGCAGGTCAACGTCAGTCTAATGGTGTATTACAGCAGTTGGCAGTTGCACTTCAGAGACTGGGTACTCCGAGGAGACCGTCACCACATCGTGACGATGACAGGAGTGTTTCAGGTTCACGGAGAGCTCCTAGGACAATGTCACGGACAGCAGATAGGCCTACTAGGCCCACTTTCATGAGACAGAAGCCCGATGAGGCTATATCAAGTGAGAGGCATGAGGGTTTGTTCGCTGATACATTTAGGACAGCGAACGACGAGTGGCAGTTAGGACCACCTGAGATCAGCGGAAGGATTACTATTGACAGAACACCACAAAACACAGAAAGAGAAGTTAATAGCATGTTCCAGGAGTATAGCATTCTACCGCAGAAAATTAAAAAGGAACTTCCTTTCTTGAGCTTCATGGATTTGCACCCGAGACTTTGTCATAAGATAGAGTTGGCAAGGAAGGAATATCTCACTATAGCTCGTGAGTTGTTTACCCCTGGAAGTGATAGAGAATCTACACATAAGGTTGATACAACTCTTCGTCAAAATGATTTGATATCTTCAGTTACCTATGAAGAAGGCAGAAATTTATGTGATGAGTTCGACAGGAGTGCTGATTTAATTCGAGAACACACTAGCACAGCTTTGGGTAATGACTTACCTACATCGTCCTTGCAGGAGGTGACTCAAAAAGTATCTACTATGGAGGCTACTTCTGATTTTTATGACAGCGATGGTAAAACTTCGCGTGAGCATGAGCCAACAGCGGTTTCAGAGATGCAAAGTAACCCTATTGAGTTGTCACGTGAAGAGACTCAAGAGTTGGGTACTACAGATGCAATTGGTGTTGAGAATTTATATCATGGTGAGTCTGATTTTCCGGATCAGACCTTCGAAACACAGCTAGAAGATTCTTATGTTGATATGGAATCTCAGAATCATGCTTTGGTTGAGCATGCAGTTACTTTGGGAGTAGAAGCATGTGAAGATACTGTCATACCAGCAACTTCTACCGTACCAGTTGAGCCATCTTTTGAGGTACCGAGCAGCAGTACCTTAAATGCTAAGGTGTGCATGGATGAAAGCACACATGATGCTGCTTATCATGCAGTGAGCGAGGACGGATCAGCGTCATATCATAGTGCATATGATGAACCGGAAATCTTGTATGGGGGTCGTAAGCTACAAAGTCCTCATCATTTGGTTGGGCAACTACAAGGGAATGACAATATGATTGCCACCGCCCTTGAGCATTTTGACATTGCTCGTCAGATGTTAACTACCTATGGTTGGAGTCCTCCTTTGACAGATGAGCACAATGATAGTGGTTTTTCCCTTGCAGTGATACAGGCACTCCGAGAAGCAATTGGTATGATGAAACAAAACTACCTAAAATTACTTGCGGACAGGGATTTCCTTCTCGAGTGGGATTGCATTTGTTATGATGCATTGAAGGGAAAGGAGGAGCAAATTGATGAGCTCACTCATGAGCTGGAGGTGACTAGGGACTCATTGCATAGCACCCAGTTGGCTCTTCGAGGGTCACAGTTACAGATTGAGAAGCTTACCGTGGCATTGAGTTTGGCACAATCTTTACCATCTTTTGATATGGTTCAGTCTTCTATGGCAGCGGTTGGTGAGGAGTATACACCCATGGTACATGGCAGTGAGGGATATGTTGAGGATGTGGTTACATCCATCACGGTTACAGGAGCAGTGGATACAGATGGGATGAGTGCACTAGATGAGAGTTGCAGTGGGCTACGTGTTGCACCAGGTTCTCTTGAGATTCGTCCCATGATAGGTGATGCATGGCAAATCATTGATAGTCCCTGTGACATGGTTGATTCACGAGAGAGTTGTGTGACAACCCTCGACACTTGTCCATCTCCACAGAAGATATTCAGAGTCTCATCCAGTTGGGAGATTGGTTCTTATGCTGATTTGTTTCCCTCTCCTAGAAGCAAATCAATCTCTTCATCCGATGCAGTTGACTATGATCGGCCGTTGGTTGAGCCAAGTCAGGAGTACAATCCAATTTATTATTCCAGCGATTCAGAGATGGATGATTCAGATCAGGATGGAGTGATTGTGCAGTTTGTGAACAATCCATTATTTGAATTTTATGGTGGTTTGGTCTATGATAATCCACTCTTCGAGTTGGAAGCTGATCGTACTCATGATGCTAGTTCTTGTTTGGGTGATAATCGTAGTGTTTGGGATTGTTCCAGTGCATCGCAATTCCAAACAAGACTCACAGAGGAGTTTAATGGGGTGTACACGGTGAAAAGTGCTTATAGTTTTACCTTTGATCCACCGGTACATGACTCCTATTCGATGCACAAGACTTGTGCACAGGGTGATTCTCTCGGTACAGTCGAGGGGAGTAATTCCTCATTGTGTGCAGAGTTACCATCTTCACAAGATGGGGTTGGCGGCTGCAAGTACTTGACTCAGTTGTCTGTGGGGTATTACTTGCAGGGACAGCAGTCCGTTTTACATCATGCCGATATGTATTTGACAGGGTTTGATACTTCTATGTCGCAGATTTTTCATACAGGTACATGGTTACAGGGCGACTATGGTGTTAGTTGGCATGATGGTTGGGTCAGTTATCACATCCATGAGGTTGTGGCAGAGGACAGGGAGAGATTCAGTGTAGCAGATGCTTCTAGAAGTTATTTTCTCCACATGACCGATGGGTGTGAATTCAGACTGCATTGGGATCCAGGTGGTGACAGTTTGGGTACTGAGTATTGGATGGGTCCCACTGGGTCACTTCACTATTCTCAGCATGGTGAAGTTGGAGGCAATAGAGCCGAGGATGATGTACTACACGACTTTCACTCTTTTAGATCCGTGGATAGCTTGTGCATTTGAGTTTTGTTGGATGCTGGCAGAGACAGCTTTCGAGATGTGTGGGACATTTCACAGCTTTTCTTTTGGGCCTCCCGAGGATTGGAGTTTCTTTGTAAGGAGATTGCCGGTCGCAATTTCGTGGAGGGCGGACTCATGTCCCTCATTTTTGACAGCATCAGAGTCTGAAAGTTGGCCATGAGGAGACCCTCGTAGGCTGATAGAGTGGTTAGAGGGTCGTTTTGGAGCTTGGCTCAGCGTCAGATTGGCAGTATTGATCAATTGGCTTTCGTTCGGGCTCATTCGGACGTTTCTTGCGGAGTTGCTATTTTTAGCAGTTCCTGGCAGTCAGCGTGGGACCCCTGCTATTTTTAGCAGTATGGCTTTGGCAGCATTCAGAATCACTTCAATGTTCGTCAGCTTCAGACGGATCAATCATCGGATGAGTAACGAAGGAAATATTAATATTTAATTGCATTAATTAAATATTAATTATTTAATGATTATAATATAAAGTTATAATTTTAAATTATAACTTAAGTGATTCTCCTTGAGGGGTGCGCCATCATCAGAAGGGGCCAGTTAATGATTATAATTTATTTTAAAATATTTGGCTGAGACTATTGAGAAATTAAAAGATTAAAAGTTGAATATTTTATTAAATCCCTATCTTTAAGGAAATCGCACTTTTCAGTGATAAATGGGTTTTGCCTTGGGATTTGGGCCATTATGACATTTTTATGAATTGAAAATTGACTAGTCTTGCCAGAGAACGGAGACCTTAGGGTTTGTGTTCGAAATTCTTGGAGAACGAGCCATCTCCATTGAATCAGTTCAGAGGGTGTGAGATATCACCCGATTTACTGCAGTTGTGAGATTTCTTCATCCAGAAGAAATTATAGAGCTTCACAAGTTAATCATTTACAGAGTTTGTTTCAGAGTTCCATTCAAAAGATAAACATTCATCAAAGCGCCTATTTCATTGTTGTTCTGGAGGCTCAAGGAAGAGCCGTACTTTTTATTGCTATTGGCTGCTGTCTTAAAGGCCGTACTGTTTTGTACCAGGCCGTACATCTTCAAGCTTCTTGGTGATTCAAATCTCAAAGGGTTTTGCCAGGGTTTTATTCAGAAGATATATTTCTATCAGGGCGCACCTATTTTACAGAGTTCTGGAGTTTCAAACATTGATTTAAAGGGGGCCGTACAACTTGCATTAATTGCTGCTGCAGGCCGTACTTGCAGCAAAGGACGTGATTCTTCATTGTGGTCAAGACGTCTCCTTTTGGCTTGTTACCTTCATTCAACTTTGGCGCCTAGGAGTCTGGAGTCATCTGCAATCACCAGATAGAGGGAGAAGGGCATGCTAGTTGCAGCTGTACCATATATGCCAGATCATTTAATGCTGTCTCAGAAATCAGGTTTTTAAATATTTGTTGCCTTTTCCTTTGCATGTTATCAGAACTCCATTGTAATCATCTCAGAAGTGTAATAGAATGTCTGGCAACATTATTATCAGTAGTTTCCACAGTTTTCAGAGTTGAAGTATTTTATTTAAATTTATTATTATTTTTCAAGCAAAATCGCCATTCTTCATTTTTATGCAAAAAACGTCCAAAAAACCTAAAACCTTCAGAAAAGACAAACAAAACCGTCAGAGTCAGAAACATGGGGAAACTGGGGTTCCTACAGTTCACCTGGCTCCTTCCTAATGGTAGCAAATTGGTGGAACAAAATGGTTGAATCCACGTAAATTCTAAACTGATTGATGAAAGCATTCTCCAGGTTTGTCCAGCTCAGAATACAACGCTGAGGAAGATTTAGGTACCAGTTGTACGCCATATCCCCTAAGGAATAAGGGAACAACCTACAAACCACATCATGGTGAGCTATCTAAGCTTTGGTACAAGCGTCCTTAAAAGCTTGTATGTGCTCTTCAGCACTCCTTGATTCGCCATAGATGTATTTGGGACAGAATTTCTCAGGATTCTTAGGCATATCAGGGAAGCCTCCAGGAATAGTCCCCAATGGAGAGGGATTATTTTGAAACAACGCCATTGGTAGCGGTGGTGGTGGTTGAGCCAGCTGTTGGATGGGTTCAACCAGCTGTAATGGCAATTGAGATGGATTCGGCGGTGGATTGATAGGTATCCACTGGGGTATTGGTGACAAGCCTGGTGGAGTGAGCGGACCTGACAAGGGTGGTATGATGGTTGCCCTAGTCCTGTGACTCTTGTGTCTTATTGGGGTCTTGAGTTCTATCAAAGGAGGTGGATTTTCAGCTGATCAAAGAACTCTCTGGGACCTTTCTGGCGAGAAAAATCCCGTATTATCCAGTTTTCTCTTCTAGGCCCTCCTTCTAGCGCCAGTTTCCTGTTGATGGTTCTGATGAGCACAGCAATAGTTAAGCAGCATATTACTATTCTGCTCTCCTAAAAGAGAAAGAATAACGCATGGATATCTAACTCCCAAGATCTTTGTAATTGGTTCTCGACTGTGCTGATTTCACTCAGTGGTTGATGTGAACTATAATGTTCAAGGGGCCTGCTGGTGTTGAGCTTCTAGATTGTTCTAAAATCAAACATAAATTCAAACCTACTTTAACCAAGGTTCTTAAAGAAACAGAAAAAGATAGATCAGAGCTTTGGAACCGAAGAGAATGATAATTCATCCAACTTAACCAGACTTGTTACCTTTCAAGGAATTCCTGACTAAAACTGTAGAACAAAATTAACTTGTGATCAACACACAGTTTCATTCATTCACAGTGCTAACTTCAACAGCAGATTGCAAATCACTATTTAAACAAAACATAAAATAAAACTTCATTCCTTGAAAGCTTCTCAAATCGAATGATTAACTCAAGATAAATACCATTCTGGAACACAACATGAAGTAGATTTAAATCTGGTTGCTTCTACTGTTAGTGAAACAGATAAGCAACATTTACAAATCTAGCACAATCACCAGTGTACAGAAAACCTCTGTCTTCAAACTGTTTCCATCTATACTAAGGAAACTTGAAAGATACATCACTGCCTTCAGTCGAATCTAACTCCTATTCTACTGCTACTCTTAAGTTTCTCTACTGCTACTGGTTTCTGAAAAATCTCCCTCTATCTCTATGTATTCTAAAACTTCTACGCCCTACTGAAAGAAGCAAATATGCCATATATACAGAACATGCCAAAAAGAAAGTCGGCCCCTGTTTTAGGGTTTACAAAATATCAGTTGGTTACAGGAGGGTCGGCCCCCAGATCTTTTGAAATGAAGTTAATGCTGCATTCAATGTGTATCCCCGCTGTCCATGTTGGTGAAGGATCGCCCTCAGGAGAAGCCTTCAGATCTTTTACAACCACAGCATTAACTTTTGGCCCTCGTGTCCATCCTCGAGCTTCCTTGAAGGGCTGCTTTGGATGCTCTAAAGCATTATCATTAATGTCGGTCTACCTTTGCCAGTAGACACCACAGCTGTCCCTGAGACTCGCGGCCTCTTCTTCCTGCTCTAGATCTTTCTGCAAGTTGACCTCTTCCGGAAGCAACATCCGACTTTCCGTCTAGATCCGAACACCATTGTTCCCTAGTCGATCCATCAGCTCATTCACAGAGCAGATCCACACCAGTCGCATTCTGCTGATCTTCTTCACAGGGGTAGTCAATCAGTCAAGCTGCCCAGGGTTCGCCTTTAGCTCCCTCTGATTGGGTGAACACATTCCACGTAAGATTCTCGGGCGGTCAAAGGTTGTTCACACAGAATCGCATGTCGGTGAGACACTAATCGTGTCTCCCCGATGCGACTATACCTCTTAGCAGCTATCGGCATAACATACGACGGTCGGCAAGACTTCATAGCGAGCGGCCAGAGTCATATCAATATCCACAGTGGTCGCCGAGACAATCGCTATTGGCCAGACATTATGCCGAACTCAAGATCCTTCGGCGAGCTCATTTCATCTTGGGGAGACTCCATCCTGTCGGCCAGACATCATGGCGAATACCAACCAGTCGGCCAGGAGTCTCGGCGATATCTATAATCTTGCGAGCCACTGTCAGCGAGACCGCCATCTGTCGGTGAGACATTACACCGAGTGCAAAACTTTCTCTGAGCTCATACTTCATAGCGAGGCCACAATCTTTCGGCGAAACACTGTCGGGTCGGCCAGACACTATGCCGAAGGCAACCCCTTTTGTCGAGACTTCATGGGTCGGCAAGATCTTATGCTGAAGGCAAAATCTTTCGGCAAGCTGAGAGCACTTCGGGGAGACTCCTTTGGGTCGGCGAGACTTCATGCCAAAAGTAAACCACTCTCCCCGAACTCGAACTTCTTTCGGCAAGACCCTGCTTGGTCGGTGAGACCAGTGTTACAAGACTCGCCTAGACTCGGCGAGTCTGGGCGAGTCCCGAGGCGAGTGAGGCTGGGCGAGTCTTTGGGACTCGGCTGCCGAGTACTCGCCAAACTCGCCGAGACTCACGAGACTCGGGAGACTCGCCAGACTCGGCGAGTCCCGAGCCAAAGACTCGGCCGTCAGTTTGTGGGCATGTGTGTTAAAAAAAACACATTTTAAAGTTTCATTTTTTTTTTTCTTTTTGTTTTTATACTTGCCTCTATTCCTCCAAAAGGCACTTCATTTCATTTTCAAGCAAGTAAGAGAGAAAAAAGAGAGAAGAGAGCCAAAACACATTTGCATTGAAGGAAAATCAGCAAAGAGATTGAGCACCAAATGCTTATTGAATCGCATTTGTGCAGGTTCGTAGGTGATTTTGCTGCATCTAGAGGAGTCTACAAGGGATTGGAAAGAGATTTCCATTGATTTCAAAGAAGATTGAAGAGGTATGTTTGAGTTTTGAAGGTTTTTTTGTTTTTTTTAACCAAAACTTCATTTTCTATTCTTTTTTTCTTCTTTGTTTTTTCTATTTTGTTTTAGTGAACAAAGAACAAGTTACAAATAAATACAAACCCTAGGTGTGTGTGTTTAAGACTTTAAGTTTTTTGTTGAACAAACCCTAGGCATTCTTGCAAAAAAAAAAATAGTTTTATAGTTGCAAACTTGCAAACCCTAGGTTTTTTAGTTTTATTATAAATTATACTTTGAATGCTAATTTTTTAAAATTTATGTGTTATTGCAGCATTGTTTATAATATATATCTATAAATTGTCTCCATCATATTCAATTTCACCATGTCTCAAGGTAAAAGAGATCCTTGTTGGAAACATGCCATTGTTACCCCTGGGCAAAAAAAAGGAGAAATACAATGTTTTCATTGCGAAACTCTTTTTCTTGGGGGTGGCATTAATAGATTGAAATACCACCTTGCATGTATACCTTGCCGAGATGCTAATCCTTGCACAAAGGTCCCTATTGAGGTAATGCGTGAAGTGCAAGTGCAATTGGAAACCTTTGAGCAACAAAAAGAGTTAAAAAAGAAGCAAAAAGATGAGATGGCAGCCTTGCGTGGAGTTGTAGATTCGAGTTCTTCCAGGCCTAAAATTCCTCCAGGGTCTTCACCTTCAGTTGTTGGTAGTGGTAGTGGCAGTGGCAGTGGCAGTGGTAGCGTTAGCAAACTTAGCATTGGGCCCAGAGTTCGTGGATCTAGGCTGGATTCATATATTTTGCCACGCACTACTCCGGGTTCCCAACCGTCTCTTGAGAGCATGGGTTGGAACAAGGATAAACATGATGCAGCCAAAGCTGCAATTGGAGACTTCTGGTTTTATTGCGACATTCCATTTCATGCAGCCAGGTAATTCTTCTTTTGTTTTGTTTTAAAATATATAGCTTGTTGCTTGATAGTTGATTCTTTATCTCTTGAATTTTATTTTTAGAGCTATGTTGAATTCAAATTGAAATTATACATTTTTCAATACTAATTAGTAATTACTAAATTTAATTTATTTGTGTTAGGTCTCCATATTGGCAAAATATGATTGATGCAGTTACTGTTTGTGGGGCGGGGTTCAAAGCCCCTAATGATGAAGAGATAAAAGGCCCCATTTTGTCCCAAAAAGTGGCTGATGTGAAAGTCAGAATAGAGGAGCAGCGAGAAATTTGGAGGAAGAAGGGTTGCACCATCATGACTGATGGTTGGACCGATAGAAGAAATAGGACATTGCTCAACTTTCTTGTTTCTTCCTCGGGTAAATATTTTACTTCCTAAAATGCATTGCTTTAGTGATTAACAATCAAGATTTTAAATTTATATTTAATTGAATCATTTATTTTGTTTCTTTTTCAGGTGGTACCATGTTCATTAAATCTATTGATGCATCCGGCAACTCCAAAAATGCTGAATTCCTTTGTGAGGCTTTGGAGGGTGTCTTGGCTGAGGTAGGGGAGGAGAATGTGGTGCAAATAGTGACGGATAATGCAGCAAATTATGTTGCTGCAGGTAGACTATTGATGGATAGGCACCCATCATTATTTTGGACACCTTGTGCCGCTCATTGCCTTGACCTCATATTGGAGGATCTTGGCAAGCTTGACTGGATCAAAGCATGTGTAGAGACCGCAAGGAATATTTGTAAGTACATATATAATCACACATGGGTCCTCAACCTTATGAGGCAATACACGGGGCAAAAGGAGTTGGCTCGCCCTGGGATAACACGCTTTGCTACCAACTTCATCACTCTACAATCCTTACTGCAGTCAAAGGGAGCTTTGAGGCGGATGTTTGTTAGTGAGGAGTGGGCTTCCTCAACATATTCTAAGACAAATGCAGGGATAAGTGCATCAGGTTGGATTTTTGATGAGCAGGGCTTTTGGGTGCCTACTAAGGAGATTGTCAAGGTAAATGTAATAAGTTAATAACTAATAAGTAATTAGTTTAGTAATTCTACATTATATTTTATTATTTTCATTCTTGTTTTTATTTTATTTGCTTTTTTTTGTTAACTCTTACTTATGTCAATGTTTCATAATAATTGCAGGTCACAGAGCCCTTAGTGGTTCTATTACGAGTTGCTGATGGGGAAAAGCCCGCAATGGGCTACATATACGAGGGCATGGATAGGGCCAAAGAGGCCATTAGATCCATTTATGGGGGAATTGATAGTAAGTATCGCCCCATTTGGGAGATCATCGATAGACGATGGCACCTCCAGCTTCACAAGCCCCTACACGCAGCAGCATATTTTCTCAATCCGGCATTCCAATTTCGCAAAGAATTCAAGGCAGATGAGGAGGTTTTGAGTGGGCTCTACACAGTCATTGAGCGGATGTCTGATTCTCATGTTGGAGCCCAAATTGTTGCTGAGATAGAGATTTTCAGACTTGCACAAGGAGATCTCTTTGCAAGAGATATATGCAAAGATACTCGATCGACATTGCAGCCAGGTAAAAATTTATTAAGGGCATAATAGTAGTTTAAAAATTACCACTTTTCAATCTTTTATATTCAATGTTCATATTATAAATTTATAATTAAATATTCACATTTCACAATGAGATTTATTTTTTTTCTTTTTCTCATCTCAGATGCATGGTGGGAGAGATTTGGTGCTAAAGTACCAAATCTTCAGAGGATTGCGATTCGAGTGTTGAGCCAACCATGCAGTGCCTCGGGTTGTGAGCGCAATTGGAGTATGTTTGAGCACATACACTCCAAGAAGCGCAATAGGTTGTCAGTGCAGAGGTTGAATGATCTTGTTTATGTTCATTACAACCTGCGCCTTCGCCATAGACAGATATTGGGCACTGACTTGTCACCCATCACGTTGGAGGAGGTTGATCCACAGTCAGATTGGATCACTGAGGTCGAGGATCCTGTTTTTACCGATGAGGACCTTGATTGGGTCGACCAGGCAGATCGAGAGGCAGAGGCAATAGCCATGGCAGAGGAGGAGGATAGAGCACGAGGAGACACCTTGGATGCTGGTTTGGGTGCCTCTGAGTCTGACACTGAGACACAGGCAGAGATGATGGCTGCAACATCATCTAGGACCTCTCTTAGACGTCTACGCAAGAGGACTAAAGTTTAGAGCCTTAGTGATGCAGGCTCCTCTGAGCCATAGACTTATAGCTTTTGTTTTACTTTTATTATATGTTTGGAACTTTTGATGCCATGGATTTCATATTCCATGAGTATTGTATACATTTCACAACATTTATATATCTAAGTTCTAACTGTTTAAACTTTAAACTCTTACTACTGTTATTGTTATTAACTATTAAGTATTAAGTAATTACTTATTTCCTTCAGCTAAAATTTGCGTTTATACTTATGTGATCGATATATGTTTGTGTATAGGATCATAGTAGTTTCTATTTCATGATGTTATTGTGTATTTAAGGTTTATTTACTAAAGGGTGCATGAAACAAGCTTTAAATCCTTAAAAATCTCTGAATTTCTTGGGTTTTTCTATTTGCCGAGTCTTTGCCGAGTCTTTGCCGAGTCTTGGCGCCGAGTCCAAGTCCGAGTCAAAAATCAGCTTGCAGAGTCCGAGGCGAGTCCGAGTCTTGTAACTATGGGTGAGACCTTTCATCGAAGCCACCTTGTTTCGGCGAGAACTTATTTCATTTCGGGGAGACTTTGCTCGGTCGGCGAGACCTTTCGCCGAGACCCTTCATCAGTCGGTAGGACTTTACCCCTTCGGCCAGACATCATGCCGAACTTAAATCTTTCGGCGAGACTCCCCAATGCGATTATTTCAGCAAGAGTCCACCTTGTCGGTGAGACCTTGCCCCGAAGCCACGCCCTTTCGCCGAGACCAGCAACCATCGATGAGACCTTTTGCCGAAGGCATAAAATTTCGGCGAGACCTTCATTGGTCAGCAAGACCTCTCTCCTAGCGCAAACCCTTCGGCGACGCTAACCCTGTGTGCAACGGTCGGCGAGACTTCAACATGTCGGGGAGACATAAAAACCCGCGGCGATTAAAATGTCTGGGCGACTGGCGCATTTTAAATGAGTAGAACCCACTGCTAGTCAGCAAGACAATTGGAGGGTCAGCGACTTTCCTCTTGAGGAAATTTATGCCAAACTTGACTGAGGCAGGCTTTCCAACTGAGTTCCTTGAGAAATGCATCAGGGGTATGATTTAATCCTGCAAAACAAGGTCTCCATTAGTCCTCAGAAGCATATAAAATATATCATTTTTCATCATGCCTTCAATTTTAACAAAAAGAAACCCAACTCTGGCTGAGGCAAACCAAAATTTGACAGAACAAAAGACAAACTCTTGAGGAAAACAAAAGAACTCCTAAGACCAAACTAACAACGAAAGGCGAAGAAAACAAAAGAAAAGGGGAACCCATTTTGTTCCAGAATAAAATGGGGTGGTTATGCAAGGCATAACAGGTACCCTCATCAACCTGAAGCTCAGCCCCTCAAGGGTACATGTTTGGCTCAGCCCAAGCAAAAAGATTGAGGCAGAGAAAAAACCAAAGATGACAGTGACAAGAAAAAAGAGAATTTTCTGCAAATGCCACTAAAACCACGGCCCAAATTAGTATTACAGAGCCATCAATCCATAATTGAGATTGCTTTTAACACCACCACTTTTACCATACATTTGAATGATTTTTCCTGCCTCAATGATCAGGCTTTTAATAGATGGGAATTTGGGATCATAAGATCCCATGAGGGTTGCCCCTTGGTGCAATAATCATTATTTCCCAAAACAAGATTGATCAGGCAAAATAAGAACTGATGCCAAACATAGCCTCTACTTTAATTGTGAGAGTGCCCATTGTTGTGCCTCTATCCATATGAACTCTGTATTGACTCTTCTAGTTTAGAGGTCGTGCAACAGAAGAGGATCCAAACACAAACATTCTATAGAAGTTGGTTAGGCCCAAGAAGCCCTTGAGTTCTGTGAGAGTTGTCAGGTATGGCCAACATCTGATCACCTTAATCTTCTTTGAGTCAACATGTACACCATCTATGTTGATGATACAACCTAGGCACTGGATTTTCTCCATTTGAAAAGAACATTTTTCTGCATTGGCATAAAATTGAAATAACTTGCTGAACATGTTGTAGGTGTCGTTTCCAGGTCTTACTAAAGATAAGTATGTCATCTAAGTAGATGACCACAAAAGAATTCATGAATGGCCTAAGTACATCATTCATCATCCACATGAAAGTGTTGAGTGCATTTGTCAAATCAAAGGGCGCAACCAACCATTTGAACAAGCCCTCCTTGGACTTGAAAGCAAT
>VDFB02104172.1:0-16417 GCA_007258455.2 Sequoia sempervirens | reverse complement strand
TATAATATAATATTTATATTATATAATATTATATAATAATATAATATAATATTTATATTATATAATATTATATTATTAATATTATATATTATATAGTATTATATTATAATATAGTATAATATAATATTTATATTACAATATAATAATATTTATAATATAATATTATAATATTATATAATAATATATATAATGATATTTATTGTGCAATAAGTGGGAGATTTATGAACTAGAGATTATTTATTTTGGATTCCATTTTGAAATCCATTTTTTGTGGCAAAAAAAAACCCTATCGTTGTGCCCTAATTTCATTTTAATGAACATACTCTAAAGCCCTCATTGAAACCTTATTTTTAGTTTGCAGCTCATCGAATTGGAGAAGTGAAAGGTGAATACCAATGAGGAAGAGTTTGGAGGAGCCGAAACCAGTAGCAGCGGGGAAAGCAGCAAAAAATGACGGAAAACACACAAGTAAAGGATCTTGGTCATAATTTCATTTTAATAAACATACTCTAAAACCCTCGTTGAAACCTTATTTTTAGGTTGTAGCTCACCAAATTGGAGAAGTGAAATGTGAATACCAGTGAGAAGAGTTTGGAGGATTTGAAACTAGTAGCGGCAGGAAAGCTGTGGATTTGCAATGGGATTACGCCATCAGAGGAGGGAGGGTCGATGCCCTTCCAAAAGGATCATGCCATCAGAGAGAGGGAGGGTCATGCTTTGTGTTTTTACACGCCCCTACCCCACCCCACCTTGAACGATCTAATCTATCTGGCTATCAAGAGGAGGGCCCCCGCTTCTATATATACTCCACTGTATTCGTGATCATTCGATCATACTTCGTGAGATTGATTGCCATGGTGACATTAGTCCCTCTATAGAGCTTGATTGGTTACTCTGTTTTAACTTTTATTATGGAGGTTCTTACTATGAGAGTGTAGTTGCAAATTTTGGTGTTTACTATCATTTTCTCCATTATCATGTTTTGCAGGGTGTGGTCGTGGCAGAGGAAGAGGCCATGGAAAACTAACATTACAATATATGAATGCCTACTCTATGATTCTTGGAATTTTAACAAAGTTCATTATATTTTTACCTTGGTTTCTACCAAAGAGTCTCCCCTTGTGAGGGATGGTTGTTTTTTGTAAATATTTTGTGAAAGTGTTTCATTCATTGTAAAACTTGATTTTCCTTTTAGTTTCATGCAAGGTGATTTGTATGTTTTTTGTTTAAAAAATAGAACAATACATTCATTTATTGAAATACTTTATTATGCCTTTAAGATTTCACTCTTCATTTAAAGCTAAAATTCACATCAATCCCTAGTTAGGTGGTAATATGTCGTACTTGGGACATGGCTGCTATAGGGGTTGTGCCCTAGTAACTTATTTCTTTTATTTTTTTAAAAGCTCCTTTCCTCTTTATAGTGTATTCTATGATATTTTTGATTTGCATTTCCTTTTGGGTTTTTGGAAATACTTATGTTACAAGAATTTCTCCTTGATTCTTCTGTTCCTTATGCAGTTACAAGAAGAGGAAAAGAGTATAGGTATATGAAAATAGGAGTATTCTGTTTATACAATGTCTTTAAGCTGTAAGCTAGACAATGCCAAGATTTGTTTAACTTGTCTCTGAATAGAGAAAATATCAAACGAAATATAAAAAATATGCCAAATAGAATAAGGAGAAACACATTCTATAGTATTAATTGTGTTGCAGGTGCATAAGTAAATGTTCTTTCAAATCCAAATGAAACTTTCAAGAAAAGAAATTCATTGATACTGAGTGATTCTCTATTTTTATGCCTTTTTTGAATTTTTGAATTCTTCAATAAATGGTGTAAAACAGTCAGTGAGACAAGTTTCCAATGAGGCACATCATTTATATGTTTTGACTTGCCAGTGAGGCTGTAACCAGTGAGGTTTTGATTTTCCAATGAGGTAGTTATCACTAATACATTGAATGTAGCCAATGAGGTTTTGATTTGCCAATGAGGCTTAATAAAGTAAATTTTCAGAGTGGTTTTTTCTCCCTGTACAAGGTTTCCCACTCATAAATACTGTGTTGTGGCTCCTCTTGATTTGATCTGTTTTGTCGATCAATCATATTTGTTCAAGCATTTTAGTCTTCATTTCATGGTGCTTCTCTCAACATTTGAATATCTATGATACTTGAAGTTTATATGCATAAATTTGTGAGGATTAATTAAGTTAGATTTGATTTGTAACTTGAATCATTGATTCACCCAAATAAATGACTAAACCATGACTAAATAAATGACTACCATGACTAAAATAAATGACTACAATGACTAAATAAATGACTACATGACTAAAATAAATGCTACCATGACTAAATAAATAACTACCATGACTAAATAAATGATTACAATGACTAAATAAATAACTACCATGAATAAATAAATAACTAAGTGACTAAATAAATGACTACCATGACTAAATAAATGACCAGTTAACAACAATCAATGACTAAATTAATGACTAAATATACTATCAAATTGATTGATCAAAACAACCAATAAATGACTAAAAATGGTTGTCATGAATTTGATTGCGTTATAAATGACTGGTAATAAACTACTAATGGTCACATGACCAAGATAATGGTCACGTGACCAATTTTTAGTAGTAAATGTAGTCATTTATTACTATTTTTCTACTAGTGGTATGATATATGTTATGGATGCAATGTGATGGATGGTTTATTCTCTCTTTTTAGTATCTTTCTATATGACATGCTACGAGATGGATGTATTTCTCTTTTGCATATTTCCCATATGATGATGATGTCATTCTTATGATATGCTGATGATTATGATATGAATATGCAGGATGGATGCATTATGGTTTTTGTTGACTGCCATGATACCATGTTAGTGCGAAAAGAAGATAGAAGAATAAGACGAATGGATTGACCATTGATTTAGAAATCCAACAAGTCTATGAGTCCTTTGATACTTTATTAGATATGGTGATGTGTTTGATGATTTTCTTGTTCCAAGGATTGGGATACTTGAGCACTTCATTCCTTATTTTTTATATAACATACAGATACGATGCATCAGGGTATCGACAACCAATATGGTGTTGCATCCAATGCAATGGACTTTGACTCTACAAAAAGATAGGATAATCCTTATTCACACCTTGAAATACCAGAAACCTTATTAGAATGTAGTTTAGAATTTTAGAATATTTCAGACCAAAGCATGTGCGATAGTCAACAATCTATTCAAAATGACCTCCCTACACACAACAAAGCAAGTATTTGCTAAAGTTATTTTACAAGAACATACCAAAAGCACATAAAATGAAAGATAATGATCGATGCACCATTCCTTTCTCTCTAAATCATTTTGATAGATATCATCGAGAGGTCCTCATAATGGGTCAACAAGATAAATCATAAGAAAAGATCAAAACAAACAATCAATGCTATCTATATCTCTTGCTATAGTAACATAACTAAGGTGATTTTTGACGATGATGTCCATTGTAGGAAGGATGCATCCTAGGACATGTTTATCATATGTTTTGACTAAGACTAATTGTTTGATAGGTTGTTGATACAAATGCTACCAACTTGTTTACTCATGATCTAGACTTTAGATTTCTACATTTAGGTTCATACTTCACGACTTTTCCATACTTATTTTCCACTTGTTTTATTGAAGGTTGAAAGTGATGATTGATTTATTATGAATGGAGGTTTATTGTGAGTGAAATCAAAATGGGATCAGTGGTTTTGAAGTTTTTTATTTCAAATAACCTTAAGATATACAACAACCCAATTTGATGCAAGTATACACAAAATTCCCCCAGTGTGATGTGATAGACTACCTCAATATAGGTAGGACAAACTGACCTTAGGAATGTGTCAAGTAGTACTAAAGAGGAATATGATACTCACCTAATATCCAACTATGATATGGACGCAAATGGGTGATGGAATAAATAGGATTAGTGGATGCGATGGATGGATGTGATAGATGGTGAAACATGAGAAGCTTAAAAAGCCAATGATGGATGGAGAGTGCTTATTTATGAAAGGTGCCTGTTTGCTAGGTTTTCACCAAGGTACTTGCCCAAAGCGCCATCAAAGTGGTTTTCACTAGAGGATGATTTTTTTCTTTACTATTTTCAATCATTTTTCTTATTTTTTTGGAGTTTTGTTATTTTTTTATTTTTTTTGTATTTTTTAGATTGATTTCCTTCAAGCATAGGCATAAAATTTTTTGAGATCCAAACTATTGATGGGATCTTGCAAGGGTTCTCCTTTAGGCGTTGATAATTGATAGGCTCTTGATCTATAGCTTGCTGTGACGAAAAATGGTCCTAACCAATTAGGCTTGAACTTCCATTTACTATCCTGATCTAGCATGTTCTTTTGATTCTACTTGAGGACAAGATCTCCCACTTGAAAGGACCAACTCTTGATTTTCTTGTTGTAGCTTCATTTCAGTTGGTTTTGGTATGCCTGTAAATGATTCAATGCATCATGATGATGCTCATCTAGGAACTCCAACTCATTCAATCAAGACACCCTATATTCTTCATCAGTGATTAGATTTTGTAGTGACACTCTCAACAAGGGGAGCGCAGCCTCGATGGGTAAGATGGCTTTAGATCCATAGACTAGGGAAAAGGGGTTGCACCTGTAGGCATTCAAATAATGATTTTATAGGCCCATAAGGCAGGATTTAATTGCAAATTCTAGTCATGGCCAACTTCATTGACCGTCTTCTTAAGGATTTTAAGAATGGTTTTGTTTGATGCCTCAGCTTGACCGTTATCCTAGGGGTAATAGGGAGTAGAGAAATGATGTTGGATGTTGAATTGTTGGCATAACTCTCGTACATCTTGGTTTTTGAAAGGTGTTCTATTATTTGAGATAAGGGATTGTGGAACATCTTAGTAAAAAATAAGGTAGTTCAGGATGAATTCAGAGTTTTTTTCCCCATGATGTAAATCATAGGGATAGCTTCCACCCACTTCGTAAAGTACTCAGTGGTCGTGATGATGAATTTGTGACCATTAGATGAGGTGGGGGTAATATTTCCTATGAGGTTGAGTCCCCACTGTGAGAAAGGCCAAGGTGTAACAATCAATTGGAGTTCTTGAGATGGAGCATGGATAAGGTCCCCATGTTGTTGATGCAGTATACACTTCTTCACAAACTGATGAGCCTCTCGTTCCATAGTTGGCCAGTAATAGCCCATCCTCAACAGTTTCTTGGATAAGGTCATACCACTAAAATGTGAACCGCTAATGCCTTTGTGTACTTTCATTAAGGTGGTTAAGGCTTCCTCTTGGTTGAGACATCATAATAATGTCCCCTCGATGCTTCGACCATACAAGGTATCTCCTAGGATAATAAATCAAGAGGCTTTCTTGACAAAGGTTTTCTTAAGGTCAGAAGTGATGTCAGTGGGAAGGATACCTCTATTTAGGTAGGTGAAGATGTCATGATACCATGAGGAACTAGGACCAGTGATTTTGCACACGAATTAGAAGTTAGGTATCTTGAAAGCCAGTACGAGAAGTTGCTCTACAAGGAATTCACATTGAAGAATGTTGTGCGGCCTGTCTATGAAGGACCCAATGGTTACCATGGAATATTTTGCTTGATTGTTGACATGAGGGATTTGCTCAAATATTATATCGATGAATAAGTCCTTGAGATCTTCTACCATCTTCTTGTAAGGTGTGAGCTTATCATATTTGGTGTGATAATTGTTATTGAATTGATTTATAACTAGCTATGAATCTTCATAGACCTTTAATCCCATGATTTGCCATTGTGCTACAATTCTCAATCCTATTATAAGAGCTTCATACTCATAAATATTGTTGGCGCATGGAAAGGATAGCTGGTATGATTTGGGAATATAATCCCCTTGCGAGGTGATAAAGAGAATGTCTACCCTTGATCCGTGTTGGGTATATGATCCATCAAAGTACATCTTCTATTGATCCGCTACATAGAGGAAAAACATTGATTCATTAGGAAACTCAGATACCAAAGGATTCTCCACATAGATGGGTGCCTCTGCTAGTTGATCCATAATTACCTGTCCCTTGATAGTATTCCACTTCACATACTCTATGTCAAACTCTGTTAAGATCATTACCCACTTAGCTATTCACAAAGTGAGAGTTTCCTTGGATAACAAATATTTTAATGGGTTGATCTTAACAATGAGCTTGATTTGATGTGCAAGCATATAGTGTTTTATTTTTTGTGAAGAAAAACTATTGCTAGGAATTCCTTCTTGATGGATGAATAATTCATTTCATATCCTACCAAAGTATTGTTGATATAATAGATTGGTCTTTCCTTTTCTATTTCATTATGTTGGGAAAGAAGAGCACCTAATGTTGCTAATGTGTTTGAGATATACAAGATCAAAGGCTTGTTCGGTATTGGTGGCATGAGAACAAGAGGTGTCAATAAATAGTCCTTCATTGTTGAAAGGATATATTGCATTTCTCATCCCACTTATATGTTATCCATTTGTGGAGAAGGTGAGTAAAGGGGTGGATCTTGTCTAAAAGCTACAATATGAATCTTTTGATAGATTGCAACCTTCCTTATAGAACTCACATTTGTTTTAGTGTTTGCAGGGGTTCCATATATAGAATTTCTTTTACCTTAGCTAGATCTATCTTAATCCCTCTTTGTGAGACTATGTGCCAGCTTTCGATGTGACCCCAAAGACAAACTTTTTCAGATTTAGTTGCACCTTGTATTCTTCAAGCCTGTCGAAGATTGGTCCCAATACTTCTATATGCCCTTTCCTTGTCTTTGATTTAGCTAGAATATCATTGACACAATCTTCAATAGTTTTATGGATCATGTTGTGAATGATTAGGGTCATCACCCTTTGATAGGTTGCTCCAACATTCTTTAACCCAAACAACATCATATTCCAGAAATATGTTCCCCACAGACACGTGAATGTTGTTTTGTGTTGGTCCTCCTTGGTGATCATGATTTGGTTATAGCTTGAAAATCTATCCATGAGTGATAAAATTTTATGTCTAGTGGTTAAATCAATAATGATATCAATGTTTAGAAGGGGGAATCCATCTTTCAGACATGCTTTGTTCAAGTACCTAAAGTCAGTGCATATTTTGATGCCCCTAGTGGGTTTGGAGATTGGCACTAGGTTAGAAACCCACTCAGGATAGTCAATTGGTCAGATAAATTCGATGTTAAGGAGTTTTTGCAATTCTAACTTAACTAATAATGCTATTTGAGGGTTCATCTTTCTTAGTTCCTGCTTTACTATTTTTGCTTTAGGATAAGCTTCTAGGTGGTGTACAACCACTTCAAGATAGAGTCCAAGCATATTTGTGTAGGACCATGCAAAGTTTTCCCTATGCTCTTTAAGGAAAGATGCCAATTTTTTCTGCTCTTCATATAACAATGATTCAACATAGAAGGTTATCTTAGGTGCCTCCTCCATCCCCACATTCACTAGATTTGCTTTCTCTGCAAGTTCATTGATTTCTCTGGATGTATTGCACTAAGAGTAAGATTGAATCCATATTCCTCTGATGCCTCAGAGAGGTTTTCACCTTTGGATGCATCCTTTCTTTTTACTATTTTATGATCAGAAAGTGCCATAGTGTGGTCTTCACTTAAAGATCTACACATTATTCTCATGTCATTTATTTTACGACTGAGGGATTAAATCATCTCCCCATAGTACTCCTATGTATCTAGCTCTATGTCAAACCTTGCTTTATGATCCCTACATGACAATTTGTCACAGAGTCCCATAAATTCAAAGATTGCTTCATCATTTTCAAACACATATAGAATTGGTGGTCCTCATTGTTCCTAGTCGATTAGTTGGGGTGTACTAGCTTTAGTTCAAAGATTTAGCTATTTGGGGTAAAGGATGTTATGGTTATCATGAAGATGGAGGTATCCTCAAACAAGTCAGCGACGTTAAGGGGAAATTTGTCGAGGGTATTATCATGTGATTTAGGTAACCAAGAGGAAGCCTCAACTCATTTATTAGAAGTACCCTTGCCAAGAAGGGCCACCCTTGCTAGTGACATATCCTAAACCAAGATTCTTTGGATGTCTCTCAGGAATGAGAGGTTCTAGTAAACCGTTGTCATTCTAACCCAACTTTTCATTCTTGTTATACCCCCATCCCATCATTAGCTATAATCCTTTGCTATCATCTTCCATTGGAAGAATAGGAATGAGTCTGTCATCCTAATGCACAAATTTGGATACATCTTCTTCATTGATGACCTCTTTGTTCAAGTCTCCCCACTTGGTAAAGGTGGTAGAGGCTACCTTCATTGTTTTAGTTACCTTGTTCATAGGTTGAGGTTTCTTGTGAGATTTAGGGGAAAGAGTTAACTCTCCATGCACAAAATTATCTTTCTTCAGATTATAATCCCCACATCCATTATCCTTGATCACTACCTTGATGTCTGGTATGCTCTATATAATGGATGTTTTGGATTTTGAGGTAGATTCCAAGGAAGATGGGTCAAAAAATGAGGAGGAGGATGTGGGACCTTCATAATTTTTAGTATTTACAAGATCTTATAGAATTTGGCTTCAAGGTTCTTACAATAGTAAAACGGCTTAGGATCACCATGGATGGTAACTTCTTTATCCTCAAAGGGAAACTTGACGCATTGGTGGTACGTGGAAACTACATCTTGCATGGCATGAATCCATGGTCATCCTAGAAGAATTTTCTAAGGTAGGTCAAGATTAAGCACTTGGCATGTGGTTTCATCAATGACAGGTCCTACTGGATAGGTAGCTTGATTATACCTTGAGATACCCGCTTTTGATCATCGTATGCTCTTATGGTTACACCCTTTTTCTTTTCAATGGAATCCTTTGAGTAACCCAAGTTTCTAACTAATTGAAGGGTGAAAATATTTAGACCAACAACTCCATTCACCAACACTCTTTTAACTTTATTCTTGTGAACAACAACTTCAAGGTACAAAGCGTGATTGTGTGATGGCTACATTGGGATATCTTGTTCAGAGAAGGTAAGAAGATGGGGTGTGGTGATATGTCCTATCATAGCTTGGAATTTCTCAGTATCCATATTCTTTGGTACAAAGGAAGTTGATAAGGAATTTTCTAATATATCCCTATGTGTAGGGGATAACTTCAACAATTCTAGGATGGAGATTTGTGTAGGGGTTTCCTTTAACTAGACTAGGAGAGTGTAGCCACTAGGGTTTAACGTCAAAAGAGTAGGTTGTTCCCTAGGTTGTGATGATGCTCATTGGATTATAACCTTTCCACATCATGTGGTGACTCCACACTCTGCACTAGGTCCTTTGATGGTGACAACCATTACAAAATTGTCACAAGATGCGACCATGTTGGAATATACATGACCTACATTAGTGTAATCTTTCCCCTTGCCATTGTACTCCCTTTGTTATGATTTGGTATTGGGTTTGTGTATATATTTAGGTCTTGGTTACCTACTGGTTGATTGACAATTACATCTCCAATTTTGATGAGATCTTGGATAATGTTCTTTAGCTTCATACAACTTGCCATTTTATGTCCTTTGATCTTGTAAAAATCACAAAGATCCTTTTCGCTATACCAAGGTGGTTTAACTTGAGGTTATTGATAGTTTTTGTAGTTGGGGAGTATGATTAGGTTTTATTACACCAAATTCTTCATGAATGCTTCGATGGGCTCCCCCAAAGGTGTGTATTTACACTTTTGTGGGCATTTATTCCTATTGGGTGGTCCTCTTTGTTGGGTGTTGGTGTTGTTGATTTGGTTGTTTGGTGGGTGTATGTTGGTTTGTTGTACATTCTACTGTGTGTTGGTTGGTTGATTGGTGGTTTGTATAGGAGCACTTATGACTACTTTATCATCAATGACACCGTTATTCGTTACATTCTTATTCTTATCCCATACGTGGGGCTTGTAATTAGAAATGGTAGATGGGTGGTTGTCTTTATACACTTGTGTGGTTCCTTGTGTGATTAGGGCTCTCTCAATGTTGAGGGCCCTAGGAATAATATCATCATAGTATGTGACACATTGCATCTTAATTGAAAGGATAGGTCTGTGTCAACATTACCAATGATGATTCCTACTTGTTCTTTAGGAATAGGCCATTTTCTCTTGCTAGCTCTCTACCTCCATCTTTGTAGGAATTTTTTGAAGGATTCACCCTTGTTTTGTTTGAGGGTGTATAGCTCTTCCAATCTCGCATCCATGTTAAGATTGAAGGATACATGAACTATGAATTGATTGATTATCTATTGGAAGTTTTTAATTCTCAGAGGCAATTGTGAGAACCAATCGATCGTTGGGCCTCCCAAAATACGTGGGAAAAAGTACATTTAGTAGGAATCATTGTATGAAACCTCCATAAACATTACATGAAACTCTTTGATATGATCCACTAGGTTTCCCCGCCCTCTGTATTTGTCAAAATTTTGGGACTTCAAATTTGGGTGGGAAAGGTACCATTATGATGTTTCTATCAAAGGGGTATGGACATAATTTTTGTTGCGCATGTGGTTTCATTGTCTTCCCCATTTGAATGTCTTGGATCTGCTGTGTGAGCGCCTTAATTTGTGATGACAAATCATATTGAGGATTTGGGGGAGGAGCATATGTGGTATACTATGGGATGGTGAATGAGTTGTAGGTGGGATTTTGATATGGTGGGGTATTGTATGGTGTATGGGGTGGATTTTGATATTGTGAAGGTAAGGGTGATAGTGGAGGTGTGTATGCTCCTTGCAAAGTTGTGTTCAAGACATTTGGTGACGTGTTGGAATATTGTTGGGGATTTAGTACAAGCCCTATTGTTGTTACTGTTGTTGTTGGTGTGTGAGCAACACTTGTTGTTGGGCCTGTTGTTGTTGTTGTTGCACAATCAATGCTTGTTGTTATTTTTGTAAGGCTTGTGCTTGAGCTTGTTGCTATTTTAATGTTTTTTGATAGGTTTTTTTGCTTGTAACGCTTGTTTTTGGGCTTGTTGTTGCAAAGCTTGAGATTTAGCTTGTTGTGCTTGTAATGCTTGTTGATAGGCTTGTTGTTGCTGCAAGGTTTGAGCTTGAGCTTGTTATGCTTGCAACATAGAAGTTTTTTTTATTTTTGGGTACGCGAGATGGATTTTGAGGGACCATGGTGGGAGTGAGTTGTGGGTTGATTTGATATGGTTGTTGTGCAGTGAGATTTTGGGGGTTATTTTGCGCTATCATTCCTTATAAAATTGTCGATTGGGATGGAGGAATGTAGGTTTGGGATACCATTTGATTTTGCATGACTTGGGGGACCAATGGTTGCGATAATGGTGCCATTTGGTGTTGCATATTATCAATGGCACATTTTAACCTTGGGTCAATTGATTGGGGGGGTTCCCTTGATTGATTTGTTATTGAGGGTTCCCTTGTTGTGATTGATTTGAGGCCAAGGTGTTGCCTTGGTTGGTGGGATTCATGAAAAATGGGTTTCCTTGATTTGGATTCGTGATAAATTGGTTTGATGTGTTTTGTGGGTTGGTTTGAGTGACTTGTGGAACCAATTTTTTTGATGTGTCAACTTGGGGGTTCGATGTAGAGGGACCTTGTTGCGGTAAGGGTTGACCTTTTTGTTCCACTTGGGGTACTTGGCTCACATGAATTTGTGTAACATTAGGAGCACTTATGGTACTTGTGGTGGTGGATGAAGATGGTTGCACTTGAAAAGTTGAGTCTATTGTTGTGTTATGGAATGTAAGTGGTATGCATGGATGTAGATGGTTTTCAGGAATGGTGGTGGAAGAATGTGGTTAGGCACTAAATGTTGGTGTCCAATTTATGTTTTGTGGAAGGGTAGTGTCTTGTGTACCAAAAAGTGTGTTACCTCCTAGATTGGAAGTGAGACCAAGGTTGGTTGTAAGTTGTGTTGCAAGACTAGTTGTCAATGGTTGACTTGGTGTGTGATGGGTTGGTTGAATGATGGGTTGAATCACACCTTGTGTGAAGGGTTGTGAGATGGAAGCTTGAGTAATTGAAGCCACATTCCCTAAGGGATGTTCCCTAAGTGTGTTCACATTAAATGTTGAAGGGATTTTAGCCCCTTCCTTTGCTAAAGCTAGCATGTATTGTGTAGGGTTCATTTTCATCAAAGAGTTGATGATGTGGCTTATTTTAGAATCTTGTTGGTATTTAAGCAATTCCTTTGCGGTGAGCTCAAGGGGGTTTTTCGTGACATCTTCTACCTCATACCCCATTCCTAGTGGATTTGGTGGTTGTTGTGATGGGGTAGAGTGGCTCCTAGGATCAAATTCTTGTGGGTTAGGATCACTTGTGGTGGATGTAGGTTTTCTTTTTTCTATGTTTTCCTTGTGTTGTGATATCATTGTTACCATAAATTGTGGATCAACTATTGGAGAGGTGTGTTGAGATTTGTATTGTTGGAACTCTATAGTTCACTCAAATTTTGATAAAAGGGACCCTCTAAGTTGTTTTAGACCAATGGTGTGAGTGGATGATGAAAGGGGTGAGTGATATG
Source organism: Sequoia sempervirens (assembly GCA_007258455.2). Taxonomy (NCBI): domain Eukaryota; kingdom Viridiplantae; phylum Streptophyta; class Pinopsida; order Cupressales; family Cupressaceae; genus Sequoia; species Sequoia sempervirens. The sequence goes on along the minus strand of VDFB02104172.1, from coordinate 3,871 downwards.
GATGATGAACTTTCTAAAGTTTGGAAAACACTTTAGACTTAAAGGTTTGATGTTTTGATGTTTTTGGATAAAAGGTGGTAATGAACTTGTGAATCTAAAGGTAGACTTGTGACCTTTAAGATAGACTAGTTAAAAATGATGATGAATAACTCAACTAAGTGTATGGAAAATGATTCATTTACACACATATAACTAAGTTAGGGGATTGGCTCGATGATAAAATAAGTCTAGAATGTTGATGTGTTCAAAGTTTCAAATTTGTTTGTGAAGTGGGATGTCAAATGTGTTTTGAGATGGATGAGATGTTTGACCCAAATGTGTTAACCTAAAAGGGACCTTTGTTTTATAAGACCAAGGTAGTGAAAAACATGCTTTACCCCTAAATTGATAAACTCAAGAACTCAATGTTTGGATGATAGAACTTTGAATCAATGTTTGGAAATATATTTACTTGTTCCACTTTTTTGCTTGGAAGTCAATGTGTGTGAAAACAACCCCAATGTGTGGTGTGTTCAATTTTGAGTTAATCTTTTATTAGTGAAATTTCTTTATTACCACATCAAGAAGTCTTAATTAAGCGTCTAAGCAACTTTCATTCCACAATGTCCAATATGTGAAAATTAGGAGGCTAAAGCCATAGTTTCCTATGTTGACTTTGGAATGTGTGAATTGATATATAAGTCCAAATATTTAGAAGCCTCTAAGGAAAAGTTTTTTAGGGACAAGCAAAAATATAGGGATTTTCAAAGGTATTCACACTAAGTCCAAATGGTTTGAAATCTGAAGAACATGTTGATATTTGTTTAAATTGTTTTGGAACCAAGCAATGTGTCAAACTGACTTAACAAGAACAATCAATAACAACTTAATTGTTGGGAAATTAAGTGTTAGTGTTCACATAAGTTAATAATGTGAGTTTTTATCACAACTCACATAACTATTACAGACATGACAATAGAGATTTTTAGTGGCAAGAGTGTTTTCTTGTAATTGAGTTGTTAAAACAACTCAATATATTTATGGATGTCATTTATGTTGTTTCCTAAATAATAGGATTTAAGAATCCTACAAATATGTAAAGTGTATTGATTGAAGATGATATAATGAAGCACACACTGATTTGTTTTTAATTATTATTGCTTTCATCTCTACCCTTATTTCTAATATGGTATTAGAGTAGGAGAAAAACATGGGATAGATTTTTTCTATTATAGTTGTAATTGCTATTCTAAGATCTATGCTCATTTTGGTGGCATACCTATAGACCAGTTGTTTATTGCAGACCCTTCTATCATTTGAACAACACTGGATTCTTCCTATTTTTCACTATAATGGGAGCTCATATGACTCAATTCATGCTTTGTGGCTAGAAATCGTGGTAATCGTAGAAGTTTAGGGGTTTATTAATTCTTGCGAACACTCCCATGAAGTTTTTGTTCACATATCCGATTATTCTCTTTTGACTGGGATCATAATTATCTTTGGCAAGCTTTGTTATTAATAGAGGTGGTATTATTGAGGAGATTATTTCATCACTTCTTCACCGTGTGCTCTTCTATTGTGGATAATTTGTAGATAGATTGGGAATCAATCATTTTGTGCAAGCTTGTATATTGGTGGTTGGCAGTGCTATGATCACAAGGACCCGATTCTTCAAGCAAATCTCTATGGATCGTGGAATTATATTTCAAGATTTTTGGATTTGATTGTGTATCAATTTTTTGCATCAATGTTTCAGATCAAACTTCATGATCCATCATCAAGATGAAAGTAGAGAGCATAATGAGAGAAATAGAAAGTTGTAGACCAAGACCACTTTAATAGACCTAAATAAGGGAGAGAAGGTCGACCGAGACCGTAGAAGAGAATAAAATTAAAACTTTAAAAATAAGAAACCTTATAATTGAAAAAGAAGAAATAAGATAAAAACAAAGATGGACTTAAATTAAATCAAAAAATAAATATATCAAAGTTCAACTAAATGAAAATCAATAAAGTTAAAGAAAAAATGAACCAAGAATCCAACTAAATGAAAATATCAAAATAAGAAAAGAAAGGGCAACCAAGAAATTATAAAAAGAAACCTTAAAAATCATAAACCTATATTAGACAAAGATGAAAAAGGTGAAACAAGGAAAGGCTAAAATTAAATAAAAAATTAAATAAAACTATAACATAATTAAGGCTTCAAAACTATAAAAAATCAATATAAGAATGAAACACTAAAATGAAGAAAAACATAAATTGAAGAAGACAAAAGAAACTTATAAATAAAATAAGAAATCTTATAAAAATAAACCAAGAAAATGAAAATAATAAATGGAAAATTAAAAAATCATAATAAATAAGATACATGAAATTATAAATAAAAGATAAAACAAGGATAAACTTAAAATAAAACAAATTAAAAAGAATGTTGAAACATATAAAAACAAAAAATATAAATATAAAAACTAAATCAACTTCATCAATGAAAGAAAGAAAACCATGAGATTATTTATATATATATATATATATACAAGGAAAATAAGCATAGAATATAATTAATTATAAATAATATATATAAAAGCAAAGAAAAAATAAGAATTAAAAGATAATATTATGTATATGAAAGGAAAAGAAAAAACTGAATAGTATACAATTGTATATATATAAAGAAAGATTAAAAGAAAACAAAGATATAAATATATAAAAAAAAAAAGTGTATCAAAAAGAAAGACAAATAATCAAAGGGAAGAAAGAAAAGATAAATACAAGAAAAAATAAATTTAATAAGAAAGAGAAGAAGAAATAAAATAAATTTCTCGATTTTTAATTATAAATGAATGGAAGAATAAAATAATAAGTAAAAACAAAAATAAAAAATTAAATAAATAAAATATAAAATAAAAGAGAAAGAATAAGTAAAATAGGAACAAGATAACAATATAAAAATAAAACAAAAAAGAAAAATAGAAAAAAAGAAAATAAAAACAAGGAGGACAACAAGATAAAAGAAGAGAGAAGAAACTAAATGATGTCCATAAGAGACAACAAGAAGAAGACTCAAAAAATGGCTGACCTCGAGCCTCGAACAACAGAGTAATGGAAAAGAGGGCGATAAAACAGAAGGGAGGGGAAAAAGAGATGAAGGGGGGATAGAGTGGGCAAAGAGAACTAACAGGAGGAGGGGAGATGGTAGGATCTTAGGTTGGATAACAAGGGATGCCAAGATTGACTCAACCTCCACCCCTCATCACGGTTGAGGTTTGAGGGATGATTGTTGATTTCAATAGCTTCCTTGAGTTTCCTTTTTTAAAGTTGTCCTCTTTGAACAAGATTTGAGTTTTTTCCAAACAAATGTGGTGTTTGGTAGATGAGGAGTGGTCGGCTAGGGAAGATTTGAGAACCCGTTCATGTCTAATGTCAACACAATGCTCTTTGATTCTCGTGCTAAAAGAGTGACCTGTTTCCCCTATATAAGGAATGCCATAAGAACAAACAACCTTATAGACTCCAAAGTAGAGAAAGAATTCCTTGGAGTCTTTAAGGGAGGGGAAGCGAGTTCTCAGAGTGGAGACGGGCTTGAAAGCACAACGAAGGCCTTTTTTAAGGAGGATCCTTGAGATTTTTCGGGATAAACCATCAATATAAGGAAGGGAAGCAACTGGGAGATCAGATAGGGAGTTGGGCTTTGTAGTGGAATGGAGGCTCGACTTGGCATGGTTGAAGGCTCTAGAAATTTTCTTACTGGAGTACCCATTCAATTCAAAAACTTGACGAAGATGGGTTAACTTTGAAGGTAAGTGTTCCTCATTGCAAATTTGATAGGCTCTCAAGGCTAAGGTTTCGAGGACTCCACTTTTTTGGCTAGGATGGTGAAGAGATGATG
>VDFB02104171.1:0-22375 GCA_007258455.2 Sequoia sempervirens | reverse complement strand
AGGAGAAAAGAACTATTGTGGATGATAAGATCAAGGTTACCATTTTTGTAGTGGCCATGTGGGATATGTTGTGTATCCCTACAACTTGGTGTGCCAAATGCTTTGATGAGGAAGAGATGAAAACTTTCTAGGAGCCCAGAACCAAGAAGGGAAGGTTTTATGAGGATGAGACGAAGGAAAGACCAGAGAGAGGTCAATTTTCTTTTCCTCTTGCTTGAAAAAAGTTCAAGAAAGACAATTTTTTTTCTCAATGTTGGCCTGGATTTATAGCCTTGATGATGGTGAATATTTCCATCCCTTTCAGATGGGCCTAGCTTTCATGCTTAAAAGTGAGAAAAGTTAGAAGTATTATGAATTTTTTGATGCAGTAGCCAAAGGGATGCTAGAGCAATTGAACACCTATGATACTGAGTAAAAATTCAGGTATTCTTCTTTCTTGGTTCACTTGATTTTGCATCAAAAGTTTGAGTTTCTCAATAAAATTTTACCAGTGTCTAGTTTCAATGTAAAGGGTTTATATAAGCCAGTTTCTGTATGGACTCATGTATTGTCAAGAACATGCGATTACTACTTGTTTGTCAATTATTTTATGAGGTCGGTACTTCAAGATTTGTTGCCATGACCTATGGGCCATTTCTCTCCTTATGTCTTGCAATGGATAAAGACTTCGCTGACCCCGACGGATTATTTCCTAGGTGAAGATTTTACATTTATCAGATTCCATGGCTTCATTGGGGACCCTTTTAGACTTTCCAAATTTGTAACAAATAGATTTTTTGCATTGGAGACATGCCCATCAGGAAACCCTTTCCAACAACACTTATGGCACCAATAAGCATAAGACAGGGCTTTATACGATCCCCTTTAGCATTTCCAATAGTCAGGTGACATTGGGGAAGCGGAAGGCGAAGGGTGAACTTATGAACCAACTGGTAATCCTAGGCTTGGTTCTCATTTGTGACACGTGGGACTACAATCTGATAAACCACCCCCCGACTTTGAAACATGAGAGACAAGAGTATTTTGAATCGAGGAACAATCCAACTTAGGAAAGGCTAGAAGTATACATCGACTTGGCTCGCATACCATTCAAACGAAAAAATGGTTGAACTTCTATGTAGTACAAGCAAAGTATCTGAGGAACCTCCCAATGGGTAAATCCATAAACACACAATTGAAATGCAAGGGGTGGTCAAAAAGGAAGAATGCAGATTTCTAGAGGTTCCGAAAAGAGATGAGAAGCTTCAATGCCCTGTTCAGAGAATTTCTTCCACATGATGAAATGTTTGACAAATTTTACGACACAAAGGAAGATACCAACAATAGAAATCTAGAGACAAGTCAGGAGATTGAGCAAGAGGAGCTTCTACGCTAAGCTTCCCAACCCCAAGAATCAGACAAAAGAAAAGTATTGAGGCAAAAGGACTCACAAGTCACATCCTCCACCAGTGCCTAAAGCAAAGGGAAAAGAACTTGATAGTCCCTAAGAAGGTCTATCGTGGTTATCGAAGGCCAACTTTCGATGGGATCAACTGCCAAAGGATCAGAATGTACTAGTTCCAATCATGTAAAGAGGAGATGAGTCTAAGATCTAAGCGGACCTGGTGCATCAAACAAAGGAGAAGAAGAAGTGGAGTTCATTCTGCAAATTGTTTTGACCGTCATAGTCTAGGTAAGTTTTACTCCCTCTCTTCTTTCTACCCCTACATCTCTGGTTACTCCCCTGCCCCCATCTATGAACAAGATTCCTCTAATTGTGGACCCTGATCTTTTGGTCCTTAAAGAACCTCCAGGCATTTTCCACAATGAACCTTGTGAAGTAATCCCGCACACCAAATGAGCAACATTCACTTCGGCCATTATTTATTCTTTGATCTCCCTGTCAAGGGCCCCCATTGAAATAGCTAAAAAATCCATGTTTCCCATTACTCCAGGTCCATCTGCTTTTGGGAAAACATCTCTCATTCTGCCCATTTCTCTTTTTATCCCAACTGGTTTCCCCTTTCCCAATCTCAATTTGGTATCCCACCATTTTCCATGATAACACTCCCATTTGCCTCCCCACTTGCTCATACGTTCGAGGTTTCTCCTTTCGTTACCATTTTTGGTCTCCCTCCAGGTGCTTTCATTGCAACATAAAGCATTAACACCCTACAAATTCTCCAAGAGCATTTTGATGCAACCAAGCATGCCTGATAGGTTAGAAAGTAGAAACAATATTTAAAGAACATCGCGCTGTCAACTACCAAGATGATTGAAGCTAACTTCGATGAAGAGAAAATTTCTCTGTTGATCACTACCATGAAGCCACTCATGTCCAAGCCCGAGGGAAAAATGTAGATGGAAGATTATGACATCAGATCCATGGGTCTAGATCTAAATGAAACTCACCCACGCAATAAGGTGGTCCTAGCTAAGGCTACCCAAAAGGTGGTATATGTGTACTATGAAAGGCTAGATAGGAAATTAAAGAAGTGTGAGGCTAAGTTGATAAATGTAAGGGAAGTGGTGAGTAGGCTACAGAAAGAGATCAAGGCCAGAGATGTCAAGATGGCTTGCATAAGGCAGATACAAAATCAACAAGGAGAAGCAACCAAGTTGCTCGAAGAAGCCCAAGGTGAACAAGTTCAACTGTATCTAAAATTGAAAAGCTAAGAGTTGAGCTTGCTACTAAGCACCAGAAAAATGCGAAGTATCGATGTACTCAAGAAAACATATAGAGAAAGTTGGACGATGTCCAATCTCAAGCTTCTGACAATCTATAAAAGGCCTAGGCAAAAGCAAAAAATTCAAGACAAGAGAAACAAGAGATCACGTTCGCTTTGTAGGCTAATGAACAAGAGATCAGAAGGTTGAATTTTAAACTAACAAATACCCTCCGAGAAAGGAATCTGATGGAGGAGAAAATAAGAGAAAGAGAAGCTCAGTTCCACCAGGATTTAACTACTGCACAAGGATTTGGGACCCTCCCGATATTGAAGAGTTTGATATCCACACACTGGGAATGGATCATAGTTACAGTTACTATCCTTGAGCTAGCCCTACAATTCTTAAGAGATTCTTAGGAATTAAACAGAAAGGTTGGCCTGTTGGCCAACCAAATTCTGTAGATATATGCCTCCCAAGTAATGCAATTACAAAATTTTATTTCCAAATTGTGTGTGGCCATTGATGATGCACTAAGAAGTGTAGGGATTCCAAATTGAAGGGCTGCCTCCAGCAAAGCAAGTGATTTTTCCAATTTTCACAAAGTCACAGTAAGGAGCAAGGAATGTTAGGTAGTGTTGAACAAAAGGGTTGACGAAATAAAGAAGGATTTCAATGTTCTGCTTAGCTTCAGTTTTCCTCCCCTTTTCTCACTAGATGGAGATGTGCTATCAGTTGAGAAAATCATAGATGCAATCAGACATGAGGTCTAGACTTCCACAGATCTCCCAGGTTCAAGCACAATTCCCACTGTTGATGAAATCGAGCACGAGAGCTTTCCTCTTTCTTGTCTCTATTTTCACCTTGGGGCTATTTCAACAAGATGGGGAGTTGTTTCTTTCAAAGAATTCCTTGAGTTGGACCAAGAATACAAGTTCATTTGTGCTCTCATCTATCTAATCAATTTGGATTGGGAGGTGTAGCATTCTTCTTTCCTAGAACTCCAAGAATTACCAGAGCTCTAGGTTCGTGCCTCCACAAGCGAAGGCCCTCTATGAGTCACCAGAACTATGAAGCAATTTCTGCCTTAATCTTCTTTTGATTTTTGGATTTTATATGTTTTTGGCTTCGGGATGAGTCCACGCTTAAAGAAAAAGTGTTCATAAAGGTGCACAATGTGCCACGTGCTGGTTGTGCGACTTTGATTTATTTTCTTCCTTTTGGGAGAAAGCAGAGGACACGTGTCAACTCAATAGGGATTTCTTCTAAAGCTATTGTGCTATAGAAAAATGGTCCCTTGTCATTTTCATAGCCTTTTAGGTCTTGTTTCATGGTGTTGGAACTATGTTTCCCTAATTTTATGTTGTAACATGGCTTGAACATGCTAATTTAGGTATTAAAATTCAAATAATGACATCTTGTGAAGGTGTTATGAAGTTTTGTAAGACATTTATACATTCTTATAGACTTTATTTAATGCATTTCACTTAAAAATCACCTTTCCATCACTAAAAAGTTCCTATTTTGAAGTGTTGTAAAGTCTTGTAACAAACTTTCAAGCTTTTCTAGGCATATTTTTACTATTTACACCTTTCTCATGCTTTATTTGGTCTCTTTATGCTCTCATATGCTTAATTAATTGTATTTTTGCATATTATCCTAACAAACAACATTAAATACAACATATTTCCTGACACATGTTTTTAGGTCCTAGGTGGGACCCATTCGCCATGGGTGGCAAATGAATCCCCCTTGGCCCCAAATTCAAAATATTTTAAATTTTCTTTTGGTATTTTATTCAAAAACACTTGATGTCAACCCGTGATGAGGTATGAACAGATACTAAGGCACAAGAATTGTATAAATATGTTATTTTCACCTCATTTTACATCTCATTCATTCATGCATTCCATTTCACATTTTGAGAATTCAAGCATCTTACATCATCTTTTCAAGCACTATGCAAGCACTTTGAAGCAGCCATTGACATTACTTCAGACTTGCATTATCAAGGGTTTGGTGAGTATTTACATTTACATGTTGTGTATTCATCATTCTCTTTCATTTCATTATCTTTTCAAGGGTTTAATTACCAAAGGTGGGGTTTGACCAAGGAAAATCCCTATTTACTAACCCTTAATCATTTTTCCCCTATTGCATGTTGGTTTGCAACTCTTTATGTGTAGATTTGATAGGTTATTAGGTGTTGAAGATTGATTTCCAATTCAACTTAATTCAAGTTCAAGCTTGGAGAGAGTTATTTGTTTGTTTTCTGCAAAACTGACTTCGTTAACCCGACAAGTAGATATTTCCAGATCTGGTGTTGCAAAGTTGTCTCATGATTTTCCATAAATTTGGGGGAGGACTGATTTTCCACTTGTGGTGAATGAGTCCCACCTTAGGAATGAAAATCTGAATTTTGTCAAATTTCAGATGTCGACAGACAAAAATCAGCTCCTGACACTTTTTCACCAGGAGGAGGACTGATTTTCCACCTTGGGTGAATGAGTCCCACTGTGAAAAATTAGTAATTTTCATCAGCATCCAAAACACTCCAGATTCATCACACTTCATCCAAGTGCACTCTGATTCATCCCTTCTCTTTTTGTTCTGCACATTTCATTCATTTTCTTCATTTTTTGCATATCACAATGTGTTTTCAAACATAGTTGTAATTGCACTTTTACATTAATTTTCATTCATCTAGATTAGTCAATTGCATTTAGTTAAGTTTATTTACATTTAAAAACATTGCATACATTCTAATTTGAGTGAATCATTAGCATTTTTGGCCCTATCTCTCTCCTTTTAGGTGAAAAACTCTAGAAGTGCAAGAGTAGCATTAGGGTCCCAAAAATCTATGTTTCATTTTGGTGAACTTGAATTTTGAACACTTTGGATTCCTAATTGCATTCATCTTAGTTTCCATTTGCATTAGCATTCAATTATGACATTGATTTGTTATTGCATTCTAGGACTTTTCATTTTGTATTAGTGAAAACTTCATTTAGATTTCATTTTTGCATTACATCTCATTGAAAAAAGTAAAAATCTGCATTCTGCATCTGTATTTGCATTCTATAGAGCATTTAAATCATTCTTAAATTTCTGAAAAACACTAAAAAATTGCATACTGGGAATCATTCGCCACCCAGGGTGAATCAGTCCCTCTGCACTTTTGCAACAACATTTTTGTAATCTTTTTGGCATTTTTATGCATTATAATTTCTTGTTCTTACATTTTTTTCATTTCCAAATTCTTTTTTTTTCCTCATTTATTTCATCTTAATTTATTTACATCATGGCATTTTCTTTTAATAAGTTTTGGAATTCCTTGAAATCATTGGTCGACATGTCCAATTGTGCTTTTGGATGTGACCCTAATGACCTTGAACAACCTCATGCTCCTTTAACTCCTCATGATTTTCCTCCTCGTGATGTAGAAATCATTGGAGAAGATGATTTTAGCATGAACAAGTTCTACAATGATTGCCTTGATAACCTAGAAGTAAATGCAAGCTTTTATCCATCTGTGAGATCACAAGACCTTCCCACTGTTGCACCTCCTGATCATTTTTCATATTTACATCTTGAAATCAATGATGGACCTACAGTTCCTCCCTCAAGAGGATATAGTTCCTTTAACCTAACACACTCAAACCCCTCTTATGATCACAAAGTCACCAACACTCCCATAAACCTTGAAGCAACATATGGTAATAGTTTCACTATCTTGAGTGAACAAGGTTGTGACATGAAACATGAACATGACATTCATCAATTTATGGAACAAAACCCAACCAAAGCAAAAGACTAAGATATCAAGATCCTTCTCATCCTAAGAGACATCCTCTTCAACCTAGGAGACTTCGGGATGGTAGTACAGTGATCTTAAATCCTCCTCCTAACTTGAACATTCTCCTTCCACATGAACAACCATTCTCTCCTTCTAATGATAAAGATGTTAGGATCCCCATGGGTCCTTCTCCTCCTTCTATTCATGAAAAAGGAGAACCTAGTAGATGAAAACGACCATTCAAATTGAAGAAAATCAAGTTTCCTACACATCCTCCACTTGAATGTGAAAGGAGACTTCAATTTCTTTTAAATAAAGGTCTTATACTCTTACCACTTTCAAGTAGGTTGGTCATTCATCCTGATGATTCCCACATACCATATTGCAAATATCATCATATTCTTGGACGACATCGAACGGAATCATGTTGCACATTGAACAAGATACTAGATAAGTATCACTTCACTAATACTGACTGCTTTCCTATTATCCCTTAAAACACCATGCCTTATCATGCCATAGTTGAATTATTTTTCATTCTCACTATTGCATGATAATTTCCATCATCACCCTTGGCTCATGCTTGTTTCCCTCTTGTGGACACAAGTAGTTGTTAGCCTTTTTCCTTGTAATGCACTTGTCTTTTTCTCTTAACTATGTTATTCATTTTCAGCTTACGATTGAGAAACCAATAACTTAGTTAATGGTTGACTTACACTTGCATTACTTGTTTCTTTTATTTTTATTTTCATGTGTGTATCGTGTTCCCCTGTATCACGCATTCGATGTTCTCTCTCTTTGTACACTTCTTCTATTTGTATCTCTATTCTTCTATTTTTTGTGCATCTTTGCTTGTTTGTTTTCTTTTGTTTTGTGTTTTCCATTTGGGGATGATACAAAGCATAGAGATGTCCTATGTCTCTTCCATGTTGACCCAACAAGGTCCTTGTCTTTTTCTCTTTTCTTTTGTTTTGTTTTTTCCATTTGGGGATGACGCAAAGTGTAGAGACATCCTATGTCTCTTCCATGTTGACCCAAAAGGTCTTTGTCTTTTTCACTTTTGTTTTGTTTTTTTCCTTTTGGGGATGATACAGAAGACGTGAGACCAAAATGTCTCCTTCATGTTGACCCAAAATATTTTTCCCCTTTAAGTTTCCATTTTAAGCTTGTGTTTCCCTTGTGGGGATGATGCAAGGTGTCAAGACCACAATGTCTCTTCCATGTTGACCCAAAACAAACTTTTGTTTTCCTTTATTTTCCCTCTCTTTGTGTCATCCTTTTAGTTCTATGTGCTTTGGGGAATGATGAAAGTTCTGATCTCTTTCATAAAAACATTGCAGTCATGAACATACTGACCCCAAATCCATAGATCCCTTATGTGTTTTGTGTGTTTTCTTTTCTGGGGGAAACTCCCTTTCTTTTTCTTTCATTTTCTCTTTCCTTGACATGACACAGCCTAACTTTGAAACATATGACTTGGCATAGGGCTTTCCAAGTTGGCTCTCATGTCTTGTTTTCTTTTTACATTTTATTTCCTTCTCTACTTTAAAGTAATTGCTCACAAAATGATGTGTAGCAATTCCTTTAAACTGGAGGGAATACATTACCATAATTCATTTGCATTCTTGGTTCCTAGTGTAGCCTTGTCATTTGCGTGATGCATTTGTCACTTTGTGGATGACATTGGTTGTGATGTCCTTCATAATTGTGATCTATCTCATCATATTGCATTCCTATTGGTAGCCTGATGTAATGCACTGCATCCCCTAAGTTGTGAATATACTATTCTTTGATTGGTCCTCTCTTGGGGACACTAGGCACAATGTTCCCTAAGTGACTGACCTTGCATAAACTGAATAAGACTCCTTCAAATATTTGTACTTTTACACTTTACATTTTTGTAATTTACATTTTTGCCACCTTGCATAACGCAACTTCAATGTTTATGGTACCCTTTTCCTTTTTTTCATGAGAATTTTTCTTTGTGGCACCTTGTTAAAGTTATCAATGGGTATAAATCTGGCATGGTTGAGCGGGAAGCCCACCTAGTGGCATGACTTTTCCCCATAGCCACTTTTGTGTTTGTGAGTGCATACCAACTAGCGTATGTATCTTACCTTTTGGGCTTTCTCACCCCGCAAACAACTAGTTCAGTGGCCCCAGAGTGAGTACATTTGGGCCTTCTCACCCAACATACCGTCCTATTTTTTGTCGCCCCAAAGTGAGTACACATTCTCTTTTGGCCTAGATCTTATCCACAACTAGTTGGATTGATGATCAAAGCTTCATCTGATTCTCAACACTTGTGTGTTCCTTTGTTCTTATGCTTAGTTTGCCATGGGATCTTCATCCTGGGGGCTTGATCATCTCTCTTGATCATTGTCATTCTATCTTGCTAATGTAAGTATATTTGAACCCTCCCCTCAATGATCATGGCTACTTTAGTGTGAGTTTGAAATAGGTACACCCTCTCACTAAAGTGGGGGCTAAATGTGTTGTATAAAAATGGTCCCTTGTCATTTTAATGGCCTTTTAGGTATTGTTTCATGGTGTTGGAACTATCTTGCCCTGATTTTATGTTGTAACATGGCTTGAACATGCTTATTTAGGTATTAAAATTCAAAGAACAGTGTCTTGTGAAGGTGTTGTGAAGTGTTGTAAGACATTTCTACATTCTTCTAGACTTTATTTAATGCATTTCACTTAAAAATCACCTTTTCATCACTAAACAAGTCCTATTTTGAAGTCTTTTAAAGTCTTGTAACAAACTTTCAAGCTTTTCTAGGCATATTTTTACTATTTACACCTTTCTCATGCTTTACTTGGTCTCTTTATGCTCTCATATGCTTAATTAAGTGTATTTTTTCATATTATCCTAACAAACAACATTAAATACAACATATTTCCCTACACATGTTTTTAGGTCCTAGGTGGGACCCATTCACCATGGGTGGCGAATGAACCCCCCTTGGCCCCAAATTCAAAATATTTTAAAATTTCTTTCAGGATTTTATTAAAAAACACTTGATGTCGACCTGTGATGAGGTATGAATGGATACTAAGGCACAAGAATTGTATAAATATGTGATTTTCACCTCATTTTACATCTCCTCATTCATTCAAGCATTCCATCTCGCATTTTGAGCATTCAAGCATCTTACATCATCCTTTCAAGCACTATTAAAGCACTTTGAAGCAACCATTGACATTACCTCAGACTTGCATTATCAAGGGTTTGGTGAGTATTTACATTTGCATGTTATGTATTCATTATTCTCTTTCATTTCATTATCTTTTCAAGGGTTTAATTACCAATGATGGGGTTTGACCAAGGAAAGCCCCTATTCACTAACCGTTAATCATTTTTTCCCTATTGCATGTTTGTTTGCAGCTCTATGTGTAGATTTGATAGGTTATTGTTATGCCTTACATAACCATCCAACTTTGATCTGGATCAAAATGGGTCCCCCTTCTCTTTTGGTTTCTTTTCCTCTGTTATTTGTTTTGCTTTCGGGTGTTCTTCTGTTTCTCCATGTTTTATCTTTTGTTCTATCTGATCTAATTTTGGTTCTGCCTTAGTTGGAATTTGGGTTTTCTCCTGAGTTCAGGATTTTTCACCCCATCCAAATTTTCTTGGATCTCCCTCTAACTCCGGTTGGGCATTGTTCTTCATGGATTTCCTCTTGGTCCGGATTTTCACGGATTTCTGTCTCCTCTGGATTTTCCTGAAATCCATTGTTCCCTATTTTTTTTGGATTTGTCGGGATGTCTTCTCCTTCATAGAATTCTGTCCCACATAGATTTTCTTAGAATCTGGTGAAATGTGAAGAAATGTGGGGTAGTAGGGCTAGTTAGCAAATGATGTTGCATTTTATGTTTCCTTTATGCTATTTTAAGGTCTCACATGTTGTTCCTTGATTGATAATGATCGGATTAACTTTCTAATGAGAGTTCTCATGTTTATTCCACGGAATCCACCTGACTCGGAATTCTCTGAAATTCCTCCCTGGCTTGGATTCTGCGGGTCGGCCTGAAACCTGAACTATTTGTATGATCATTTTGTTTGAAAATTTAACAGTACCCTACTGCCATAGGAGTCGTTTTAATGATGATTTTGGTTATTTAACTTCTGTTTATGTGGTCTTTATTGTGATCTTCCCTATTGAATGCAGAATTAAATCACATACAGGATGATATTTGTCAAGACAGCTCAGTTGGGGTGCATGCTTTAGTCTAGTTGGTCGTGAAAATCCGCTAAAACAAAGGTCGATAAGACTTTCTAGGCTCTTACCGACTAGTGGCTCAGCTCTGACTGTTCAAAATCCAAAGAATCAGGGTACTCCCCACTGTGCATCTTCATTGGCATAGGGTTATCATGGTCTCCTCGACCCATTGTTCGTTTGGTTCAAATCTGCATTTATGGTGCCTATCGGCAAGTCCCCAGAGATGTCACCGCGATTAGAAATCATATGCAAGCATCTATCGCCAAGATAGGCATCATCATCTTGGTGACATAGAAGATCCCTTCGGCATAGGGTGTTATCCCCATGAAGAAGTCTTGGTAAGTGCACGAGGTCTTTCTGACAAGCAAAGAGGGTTTAACACTTTGGTGGGATTTTATCTTCAAAGAGATGTCTCCCCGAAAGGGCTCATGTCTTACCGACTACCGGTCAATAGGGAGAAGGCTTTGGCAAGAGATATTGAGTTTGGGGTGGCATCTTGGCAAAAGCCTAGGGTCACACCGACACAGCGAGGGGGAGTCTATTGGTGGTCTTCGTCAAGAGAACCTATATGTCATGGTGATCAAAGGATGAGCTAGTAAAGCTTTCTCTGAGACATGAGGTCTCTATAGGATGTCTTCCTGACAAAGGGGGGTTACAATGATACATGTGGGGCAAAGATAACATTTCACTATGACCATAGGAGGGCTCCTAGCGACAGCATAATTCGGCAAGAGAAAAGGACTTCGGTAAAAGGTCTCCACGGAGCATTATGATCACCCCGACATCAGAAAGAGAAGCTCGCCAGGAGGTATGAAGGGCATCAGAAGGTCTCGTCGAATGGTGAGTGTCTCACCAAAACATGAGGGGCATCGGCATAGCACTTGGGATCGCTATATACTCTCACCGACTGAGGAGGGTCTGAGCGACATGAATGATTTTCACCGAAAAAGGGATGAACGCTTGCCGAAGTATAACAATATCGGTGAAATGAAGTGGCTTCACCATAGGGTCTCCCTGTCCACTGATGGTCACACTGACACGGTGCTAGGGGATTCGAATGGTGGTTTTTGGAGGGAAAACTGGTATGTCACAGCGACAACAGGATCAGTCTATGGTATGACATAAGGGACTCGATCAAAGGTTTCAGCGAAGCTTAGGAGTCTCAGCGATACATGTGGAACAAAAGAGGACATGTCGGCATCACTACAAGAAGGTCTTTCCGAAACAGAAATAAATCGGCATAGGGTGGTGATGTCACCGTAAGGTCCCGACGAAGAGGAAGGGGTTACGCTGACAGGATGTCCCTTCGTGGAGAGGAAAGGTATGCACTAGGAGGTCTTGCTAATGTGCCTAGATCCTACCGACAGAAAAGGGGGCCCTCACCAAAAGAAGCGAAGCTCGGCAAAGGATCATGTCTTCGCTAAGAGGTCTTAGCGAAGAAAGGAAGTCACAGTGAAACAGACAATCTGAAGCTCGAGGAAGATAGCTACTAGGGGGATGAAAGCACATTAGGGAGACACCAAGGGTGTCTCAACGACGTGCAATTTGCTAAGCAAACTGCTTTTGACCACTGAAGAATCCTCTGTGGCCTGTGATTGTCCAATAAAAGAGAGCTAAGTTTGAGCCATTGCCCGATTGACCACCCTTTTGGAGAAGGCTAACATAAGGCAGGTAAGATAGACTCCTTCTAAGAATAGATGATGACAGTCTTTTTGGGTGATGGTGTTCAGATCTGCAAGAAGACCCGATGATGCTTCTAGGGAATGGTCAATGTATAGAGAAATCCATAATAGAAAGGAAGCTGAGTGACACGAACAGGAACTATGACTCATAGGATAGCTGTAGTGACCACCAGCAAGAGGAAGATCAATATTAATGCAGATATCCTAGAGCATTTAAGGTAGACTACAAGAGAGTTCAAGTATGGACACGCAGACAAAAGAGTTAATGCTGTAGCAGCAAAAGATCTACAGATCTTTTCCAGGAACCTTTCATTAGCATGGACAGCAAGGATTCACATTGAATGCACAACTGACTTTCTTCAAAAGATCTAGGAGCCAACAGTCCTACAACCAAGAAGATATTTTGTAAACCCTAGTGTAGGTGGACAATGCTTTCTTTTTGTTGCATTTTGTATATAAGGCATTCTTGCCTCTTTGTAAAGGTTAGAACTTCTAGGGTAGAATTAAGAGTAGAACTGGTAGGATTAGAATGAGTAGGAATAGAGGGGATAGAAGCTGATCCTGATTCTTTGTAATAGGAGCCTCTTTTGTCTTCCTGAGTAGGAGCTAGATTCCAAATAGACTAATGTATCTTTCAGTTTCCTTAGTGTAAATGGAAATAATTTGAAATCACAGATTTTCTGTACACTGGTGGTTGTGCCAGCTTTGTAAATGTTGTTTATCTATTTCATCAACAGTAGAAACAACTAGATTAAAATCTATTTCATGTTGTGTTTTAGAATGGTGTTTGTCTTGAGTTGATCATTTGATTTGGGAAGCTCTCAAGGAATGAAGTTAGATTTTATGTTTTATTTAAATGGTAACTTGCAATCTGCTGTTGAAATCAGCACTGTGAATGAATGAAACTGTGTGTTAGTCACAAGTTAGGTTTTTCTGTAGTTTTAGTTAAGAATTCCTTGAAAGGAAATAGGTCTGGTTAATTCGGATGAAGTGTCATTATTTTTTGTTCCAAAGCCCTGATCCATCTTTTTCTATTTCTTTGAAAACACTGGTTAGAGTAGATTTAAATTCATGTTTAACCCACAACAGTCCAAAAGCTCAACACCAGTAGGCCCCTTGAATATTACTATTACATTGACCACTGAGGGACATCAGCACAGTTGAGACCTAACTACAAAGACCTTGGAAGCTAAGGCATCCATGTGTTGCCTTTCTCTTTCAGGAGAAGCAAAGTAGCAATATTATGTTTGCAATGTTGCTGTGCCATTTGGGACATCAACAGTTATTTGGTGTTGAAGATTTATTTCCAGGTCAACTAGGTGCTTCAAGTAAACTTAAGTCAATTTCAAGCTTGGAGAGAGTTATTTGTCCCTTTTCTGCAGAACTGACTTCGGCAACCTGACAAGTAGATATTTCCAGATCTGGTGTTATAGAGTTGTCTCCTGATTTTCTAAAAATTTAGGGAAGGACTGATTTTCCACCTATGGCGAATGAGTCCCACCACCTGTGGTGAATGAGTCCCACCTTAGGACTAAAAATATGAATTTTTTCATATTCCAGATCTCAACAGATAGAAATCAGCTCCCGACACTTTTTCACCAGTAGGAGGACTGATTCGCCACCTTGGGCGAATGAGTCCCACTGTGGAAAATCACTAATTTTCATCAGCATCCAGAAAACTCCAGATTCATCACACTTCATCTAGGTGTACTCTGATTCATCCCTTCTCTTTCTGTTTTGCACATTTCATTCATTTTCTTCTTTGTTTGCATATCACAATGTGTTTTCAAACATAGTTGTAATTAAACTTTTACATTCATTTTCATTCATCTAGATCAATCAATTACATTTAGTTAAGTTTTTTTACATTAAAAAATAGTTCATACATCCTAATTTGAGTGAATCATTAGGATTTTTGGCCCCATCTCTCTCCTTTTAGGTGAAAAAACCTAGAAGTGCAAGAGTAGCATTAGGGTCCCAAAAATCTATGTTTTAGCTATTTTCATAAACCTGAGAATCCTCTTTTGCTTGACACGTCATCTCTTCGCTATGGGAAGCTTGCGCTTTTAAGGAGCAATCTCTTTTGAATTTTTTTAGAGCATGTTGTGTCTTTCTTATTTTTCAGGTTAAAAATTTTTAGTCAGCGCCGTCGATCTACATGATTAGTCAACCATATTTTTTCCAGGCCATTTTCTAGGATTTGATCATTTTCAGATAGTAATCTTTGCTAAATATCTAAATGACATAAATGCGGCAGTTGAGAATTAATGAACAAAGATTTCTATGACCTAATTAAAGATCTATGATCAGATCGTGAGTTATTAGATGCTAGAATCTGGTAGTATTTACTTCTAGGACGTTGACGACAGTTCTCCCTTTTCAACTATAAATGGGAGATGGCAATAGAAAGAAAAAGTTTCCTTCAACTCCCCTTTTTCGAAGAAAAATTAAGTTCTTTTAGTTTTCATTAGAAATAGAGATATTTTTCAAAATTAAATTGGTAGAACATTGCTTTTCTCTAGCATGTTATATTTTTTTAACTCAAACTATTATCAGATTGGCATCTGACCTTTGTTTTAAAGTTCATTTCATATTGTATAGGAGCAAATTTTCACCCCTTATGCAAATTCCTATTTTACACAACCTCACCTTAGAAAACCAAATTTGAAGTAAAAATTTCACATCAGTTGGCTGACTTCCTTCCACTTGGCATCTGCCCTTTGTATTGGTAGAAGAATATTTGTCAGGGATGCCCACATAGCGTGCAGACATCCACATGTCATGCTTACATCCCTAATGGATTCCTACGTCTGAAGATGGTAGAGGTGTTACACTTCATATTGGGAATGATTTGTAACGTTCCTCTTCAACCAATCGACCCCGAAAATGGAAGATTCTCCCCTCTTCCCTTTCAAATTCATTCATTCTCATTCCATTTCATCTCTTCACAGGCTCTAGCAATTTTTTGGATCTCTTTGGCATTCTCAAGCACTTCCACTTCATACTTCACTCTCAACAACACTTCAACACTCCATTATAGTAGCAACAACACTTTGTCAACTCTCCAAAGCTAGTGTGAAGCAAGCCATTGCAGCATGGGCTTGAGATTTTGCGAGACTACCTTTCATTGTAGTTGAGGCTATGGTGATTTTTCAAGCCTTCTTTCTCCTCCATTTGCTAGTGAGCTCTTGGTGGAGGTCATAACATTTCACTTCTCTCCTTTGTAATGTGGTTGAGTACCTCTTCACCATTTTTTAGTGTTATTTTCTTTCCTTCCTTCTTTATTATATATTTCTCTATCGTTTCTATGCGGTTGTCCATGGAGGTGGAAACACCAAAGAGGGGGTCTGACTGAGGTAGGCCCTATATAGACCCAACAAGTTTCCCCTATTTCTTGTGTGTAGGTGGATGTGCATTTGGAGCTAGCTGGAGAATAGGCACTTTTGTGAGATTATCTTAATCACATTAGTTCTAGTCTATTTGCTTTATCATTTCAGTATCTACTTCACATACTTTCTCATCCTTTTTTACCATCTAGAGTGTACTAGCTAGGTTGTTAAAGGTCTTTTTGAAAGTTTTTTTATGTTCCTTTATTTTTGGCTATATGGACACTAGTGCATTGTGCTGACATCCTAGAATTGTGATGTCGTACTCAGACAAAGAGTTGTCTAAGACACAAAACCAACTAGAAAAAGCTAGCTTGCCTAGCCCAAACTATTATCTGAGTCTACAAAGTGATCGAAGGGCTTTCTAGTCCTTGACATTCTCATCCTTCACATCAAACACCCCTTTAGAGTGAGGTAAGTTAGGGAAAACTTCTGCTCTTGGGTATCTGTGACTTGGGGCCTTGACATGGTTGGTCCCCCTCTCTTACATTTTTGGTGAACGTAAAGTGAACTAGTGTTTTCTCATTTGTTGGTGTTGAGGCTTTTCCCTTGTACCTTGTGATTATTGTGTCCCTAAGTGTTGTAAAGGTTTATGAGCATCACAACCCAGTCCACAACCTCTAGGTATATTGTTAGGAGAAGTGTGCAACACCTTCTAATGGAGAGGATGGAGGTCACTACTAGTTTCTCTATAGGTATTTTTGTTGGATCCACCATTGGTCTTTGCACATAGGAGAAGTTGTCGAGGGGTGAGGTAGGAATCTCTAATGAGATTGACCACATCCCCACCTCTCCTACGTCTCCTACACCATCGTCAATAGACAAGTACGAGGTCATTCAAATTCTTGTTGAATATATTTCTACCATTATTAAGGGACTAGGTGATTTGGAGAATCACTTGGAAAAGGACCCAAAGATGACTAGGGTTGCTAGGGTTATCAGCGAAATCAAATATATGGTTAGGAAATATCACGTGGGCATAGAACTCCTAGCTAGTCTCTCTAGTCTGATTGAAGCATGTGCTCCTCCAAACAATCCTAACATTGTACAAGGGGCCACTTTTGAAGATCATGAGAGACAACTGGGAATTTTGATGCCTCCTACATCTGTGTACATGGTCGATGCCATCCCCTCAATTAGCATCCCCTCTGCCTCTGAGGGATCTGAAAGTGTCAAAGTGAATAGAATACCCTTGGGTTTTAGTTTCACCCCTCCTATCACCTCTAGTGGTGGAGGCTTTGGTAGTGGAGGTGGCCTCGGTGGTGGAAGTTGAGAAGACAGAGGTGATTTTAGTGGAGGTCGTGGTGGTGGCTTTAAAATCGAAGGTGGATTCGGTGGAGTCCCTACTGGTGGTGGTGGCTTTGGAAGTGGTCTTGGTGGTGGTCACACCGGTGGTTCTAGAGGTGGCTCTGGTGGTGGTTCTGGACGAGGTTCCTCTGGCCCTATATCTTCTAATGACCATATTCTGAACACTCTTCTTTAGAATATGGGTAAGATGCAAAGCTAGTTGGTGAGTCTCTTCCATGCCTCTACCCAACCTATCTTTCAACCCTTTCCTGACATAGCCCATTATCAATAGAAATTTTAAACACTCCCTTCCCTCAAGGAATGGACATTCCTAAATCCAAGAAATATGGCGGCAAAGGGGACCCACCAACACATGTGTCCTTTAATTCCCTATGTACATATTTCTTCCATCATGATGCATTGATGGTGAAGTTGTTCCCCTGATCTCTTAAGGATACAACACTTGAATGATACTATTCCTTACCTGATAATTCCATTTTCTCATTTGACCAACTTGTAAACCAATTCCTATGACAATTCCAAGCTAACATTAGACCGAAGATGACATTTTTAGATCTTGTCTGATGCAAACAAGGTGATAATGAAAATATTATTGATTTTATAGCACGATACCAAGCGCTCTTTTCACAAATTTCATATTTGTTGCCCGATTCTAATGTGCATAAGGTGTTCATAGGGAACTTGTAAAGACCTTGGCAGGTGAAGTTTTCCCTTATGAAATACCTTTCTTTCGTGCATTTGTGTGCTACATTACGGGAGTATCAACAAATGATAGTTCCATTAGGGGGATCCTCCTCGTACTCCCGTTGAGAAGGGAAGTCCATCGTATCAATCTCTGGGAAAGGTAAAGCTGTTGTGAATGTAGCAGCCACTACGAATAATAACGGCCTCAAATGTAATTGAAAGTTCACAAAGTTAGCAGAATCTTATTCTTCCATATTGCAAAAGTTGTTTAAGGATAAGATCATAACCTTGGAGAATCCTAAACCTCTTAAGGAACCTTTCTCTAGTTGGTACAATCTGAATACCTTATGTTAGTACCATCGAGTTAATGAACATGATACCAAACACTATATGTGCCTATGTCATGAGATACATGACTGCATCGAGGATGGTACTATTAGTCTTGATGGAAGTAAACAAAACACAAAAAAATCAGTGGCAAAAGTGAATAGTGAATTTCATATATACACACACATGTTTTCGTTGCATTCTACTAACATGATTATCGATCCCTTTGACTCTACCATTTAGCCCAAGGCCTATTTTAACATGGTCATAGTTACTCCTACCACACAACCTGTACCTATCTCCCTGGATGTGACATTCACGTCGTAGGACTTACCTCTAAACAACAATCCCTCTCCCCTCTACATTTCTGCTCTCCTCAATGGAAACATTATGACAAGGGTCTTATTTGACCTCGCGAGTTGAGTGAATGTCATTACAGAAGAAACATTGTGGCTTAATTCATTGCATATAAAGGAATACGAAGAAACAAAATCTACCATCCGTACACATGATGGTCTTTCCCTTAAGTCGTATAGCTCAATAACTTTTTCTGTCCTAGTTGGACCTAGGGCTGTAGACACAGTCTTTGACTTTATCCTGAACGCGGATCTATTTAGGATGAAGTTAGGCATACCTTGGCTAGCTTCCAAGAATGGAATTTCCTTTGTTATCCAAAAATGTTTAAAATTCTCCCATAAAGGTGTTGTGCACGTACTGCATGACATTGGATACCAACCTCTAGTAGCCTATGGGGGATATTTATTAGACCACTTTTGGCCCACCCCGATTGGTCTGCTTCCTCCAAGAACAAACCTACTTTACAAAAACTATGTGAAGTATAAGACTGACGACAAGGGACAACCAAAATTGTCCCTTCTGGTAGTACAATAGTTGGCTACCTCCCCTTCTCGAAAAAGGGAAAGAGAAGCCCCCCCATCCTCAGGATGGATCTCCTCCTCCTCTTTCTAGAGAAGAGTTTTGGATGAACATGCCTAGATTTTATCCACTAAGTCTGATTATACCACCTTGGCACAAACATAAGATTAGGATATCAGACCTCCCTACTAAACCACTTGGACCTTGGTACTATTTATATGGTAGAGGGAAAGGCCCCCATGGGGAATCTTCTATGTCTCGACCTTCACGGCCTCCTACCGCTTCTGCTCCCAAGGTAGTAAACGATAAGAGGCCCACTACCGAGGCATTAGAGCCAACTCCCCCCACTTTTTCTCAACTCACTCCTCTTGCTCCAATTCAGGAGCCTGTCCCTCCGCTGGAAGCAGCTATGGAGGACATTCCCATGGCTGAGTAGGAGCATTATTTTCCTTCGTAACCTCTGGTCTCTAGCTTGAAGAGTGGTAGAAATTGCCTTGCGCATGAGCACAAGCACCAATGAAAGGCTCTCATGATTGAGTAGGCCACCATACAGAGGAAGAAAGAGGAGATGAATGCCCCTGTATCAGGGCCTCCTACCACATCCTCCTCTCTCCTCCCATCTTCTTTCACTCAATCTAGCTCTACATCACTTCTGGATTTCACTATGAGTACGAATTCCCCTGACCCTAAAAAGGTGTAGGTGTCCATTGCTCCTTTGGTGGAGCTTCCTTTGTTGATTTCCCTTTCGGATGTCCTCCCTTTCCCGAAACCCATAGATATGTTGAACACTTCGGTGGTATCTGTTGTGGTTTTCTCTTTCTCTTCTTCCTTCGCACCTCTCACCTCGTCTAAGGGGAGTTCACATCCCCTGACAAAGAAGAAGGTGGAGAGTGGTCCTTCCAGCAATGAAGGGCATGAGAGAAGCCCACCTTCTTCAAAAGGTGGTCCCACACTGACTTGTTATGTTTTAGTAACGGAACCATTCCCAGCTTCCCCCGAGTTTGTCACCACTCCTGAGTCACTTGGTGAGCCTAACATTAAACTTTAGGAATAGCTTTTCCCATCCATTGAGGTATGACATGGCACTCCAGTGAAGTGCATGTTTAACTCTCTGGATGAAGTTCTAGCCTTGTCAGCAATCTTCGTGAAATCGTTGACCATAGCTCCACAAGAGCCTAGCGGAGAAGACCTTGTGGGGGATTCTTCCTTAGCCCTTGTTGTGGGAGGGTTGGAAGCTCCTCCTCTTAATATCCCACCACTGCAGGCTCGTCCTCCTTCCCCCTATGATGACCTAGAGTGGAAAGCGGATGAACTCTTGGCAATTAGTGTTAGGGGAAGGCCTCTTCTTTATCTTTAGATTAGATGTGTGTGTTGTGATGTGTTCCCCCGTGATCATGATATGTGTACTTGGATGACCCTTGTCACCCTTGTTGGTGCTTGGATACAGGCATAGTTTTTGTGTCATAAACTTTCTTCTATTTTTATCATCATTCTTCCATGTTTGTGATTGATTTTCAGTAAATTGGGGATGATGCAAGGCGTTGGGGGTATTTAGGCTTCCCTTCCATGTTGACCCTTTTTTTAATTTTTACTTTGTTTTATTGTGCATTCTTCACATGGTCTGATATAGTAGGGGGTTGATGACAGTTCATTTTATATACTACTATTATACTTATATATATATATATATATATTTATGAGCAGTTCTGACCTTGAAATATTGGATCACCCCTGTGTCCTTTGTTTGTGTTTATTTCTCCTTTGCTCTTTCCTTTTATATTTCTCTCTTCCTTGCATAATTTTTCCCTGTCATGTGTGACAAACACCTTTTCTATGGCACTCTAATTCTCAGAAAATGCATTCATTTCCAACAAATCTCTTCTCGAGAATCTTCACAAACTTTTTTCAAAGAATTTCATTCTCGACTTGAAACCTTAACAAAATGTGTTTCCTTCATCATGGGTTTGTAAAGAAATAACTTGAGACCTTTTCTTTGAGGTGGGAGAAACTTTGACCTTCCCCTCATGAGGGGGAATTTTCTTCCTTTTGAATTCCTTGAGGAAGTGAACATCTTTCGAAAGGATTCCATGATGATGAATTGGTTTGAGAAAGAAACATATCTTTTGTAATTTTGAATAGTGTGTCCCTTGAGTGGACCCCTTTCTTCACGCCAAGTTCCTGAGGGACCTCTTTGAAAGCTTTCCAATCTATCAATAGTCTGCATGACTATCCACTTACTTTCTTGCGTGGCCGCTTTCGCTTTGTAGGTGCTCCTATGAAGCCGCTTTTCAACTCTATAGAGTCCCCTTCCTTGGGTTTCCTCCATGTGAGAGATATTGGGGGATACCTCCTTGCAGGTCTGAAGGCATGTAGGGCACCTCTTATGAGCTTCCTCCATGTGAGAGATCTTGGGGGTCACTCCTCTGCAGGTCTGCAGGTCTGTAGGGCGGTTTCTTTGGGTTTCCTTCATGTGATATATTTTGGAGGACACCTTCCCTGCAGGTCTACGGGTCTGTAGGGCACTTTTTTTTGGTTTCCTTCATGTGAGAGATATTGGAGGACACCTTCCTTTTAGGTTTGTAGGCTTGTAAGGTGCTTTTCTTAGGTTTCCTTCATGCGAGAGATCTTGGAGGACACCTTCCTTGTAGGTCTGCAGGCCTGTAATGCACTTTTTCTAGGTTTCCTTCATGTGAGAGATCTTGGAGGACACCTGCCTTGCAAGTCTGTGGGCCTGTGAGGCACTTACCTCTCGGGGCTTCCTTCATGTGAGAGATCTTGGGGGTCACCTCCTTGCAGGTCTGTAGGCCTAGAAGATGCTTTCATTCGATAGCTTCATAGTTCTACAGGGTTATGGAGTCCTTTTCCTACCCTATGCTTTCGAGCTCGCCAGATCGTGTCCTGCTTCCTCAATGGCTCAAGTATACATTTCTAACCCTTTTCACTCTTTGATCTACTTTACAAAAGAACTCATCAGTATTCGTGCTTGCTAAAGTGGGGAAAAAATGTATAGGAGTGAATTTGCACCTCTTATGCAAATTCCCCTTTTACACATCCTCACCTTAGAAAACCAAATCCAAAGTCAAAATTCCACATCAATTGGTTGACTTCCTTCCACTTTCCTTATGTCCTTTGTGTTTGTAGAAAAATATTTGGCGGGGACACCCGCACAACACGTAGACGTCCACGCAACGCACTTACGTCCCTAACAAATTCCTTTGTCTGAAGCTAGCAAAGGCATTACACTTCCTATTGGGAATGATTTGTAACGTCCCTGTTTGACCAACCAACCTTGAAAATGGAAGATTCTTCCCTCTTCCCTTTCAAATTCATTCTCATTCCATTTTATCTCTTCACAAGCTCTAGCAATTTTCTGGATCTCTTTTGGATTCTCAGGCACTCCAACTTCATACTTCACTCTCAACAACACTTCAACACTCCATTCTAGCA
>VDFB02104170.1:0-19615 GCA_007258455.2 Sequoia sempervirens | reverse complement strand
GTGATGGTGGAAGAACTAGTGGGAGTAGGTATGGTAGTATTCAAAATAGTGGTAGGAACAATAGGTGTAGGAATGATAAAAATAGGAAGACCTAAATGGTGGTGGGTTGTGAAGAAGGATTAGTATATGGAAAATTTGTGTATGAGATGAGGCCATAGAGGAGGCATTAAGTTGGGAGGTAGACCATATTGGGGAACAAATTAAAAATATAGGATAAAGTTAAAGGAAGGTATTGATATGGATGAAGGAATAATAGATGCACTAGTTAAATAGATGGCATAACAACCTTAACACTAGTAATTTGTAAAATGTCTAACCTAAATTATTTTTTTATGGATAAATTATGGATTATATCCACTAATTATATAGGTTTTTAACATTAGCCAAGCTAGCAATCTCTTGTTGGGATACAAACTCGTTGTGATCAAAATCTTTAGTTTCATTTGCAATGACAATCATAGCCACAATATCATAGGAACATCATTAGATGTCATTCTCAATTGATTAAACTATTTAGGGATTCAAGCAATCACACCTTTGTAAAGGTGGATGAGAGAGAATATATCAATACCATATAAGTATCTTTTAAAACCCTAAAATAGAAAAATAAACAAAGTTGAATTGAGGGCAAATAATAATTATAAAATTATGAAACAATTAGATTTTATATAAATTTAAAATGCAAACCCTTAAGGCCAATGTGAGGGGAGAAAGAAGGGTAGAAGATAAGGGTGTAAGAGTGGATGGACTCACCAAAAACACATGGGAATAGTATCTCTTTAACTCAATTTTATGCTAATTAAATAAATGTAAATAATAATCACATAATTATCAATTAAGGAGCCAATATTTCATAAATTGAAATATTATTTAATAAATTAAATGCAATGACTAGGGTAATTAGTATTGGGAATAGTGATGGGGTATTAATGTTGACATTGCATAAAATCTAGAAGCTAAGGTATGAAAATGAATGCTCCCAACTTACTAAATATCTCAAGTTTTAAATAGTCTGAGAAATCTCTCTAAGTTGAAATTGAGCTCCTCAATATTGAACCTAGGCACCACGAGAAAGATTTGTTGTGCAAAACTAGATTGTAACTTGCAAGATTGAAGAATTTAGACTCATAAAATATCATTCAATATGCTATTTAGTATCTAAATGACTGCATTATTTTAAAATACTTTAATGAAGTTGTTGGATCACCAAGGTCAAGTTCTTGTATGTCACTCCCTTTGTAAACCAACTTTATTAGTTTGAGAAAATGATTGTAGACAACATGCACATACTTGTAGATGCCCTATATAATTTTGATGCAAATAATGATGCATCTTAAGCTCCAAAATCAATTATTTATAGAATGAATGTTCCTTGCTCATTTTCTCCTTGTGAACTCGTGAATTAATTTAACAAATGAATGTATTCAAATGCCAAAACATAATGATTAGTCACATACATTTGTACTAAGTTATCTTGGAAAACAAGTATAAGGGTTAAGGAAATTCATATTCAAATTTAAAAATTTGGATTTTAGGGTCAAGTAAGATTGAATTGAGATAAAGAAGTTTTGGTTTCAAAATGTGGATTGAATTATGTATGGAATCAGATATGAATATTGATATAATAAGTGATTAATAATGGCAAATGTGTTGGAATGATTGTAAATAGTGATGAGATAGGTCAATTTATGGAACTAAGTGTAGCTAAATATAAAATAGATGGGGAAGAGTATCATGTCATGAGCACACCTAGTGCTAGAGTGTGTCACTTATCAACATGTAATCGTGTTACTAATTCAATCAAAATATGCCCAAAATTAAGTATGAATTGGTATGGGTATGCTTATTTCACCATAAAAAATAACCAAACAAGATACCCATTATTATATCCATGTTTTTTTAATTTAAATTAGATTTGAAATTGAGGTATAATATGTAAAATTAATTAGTAGTACATATATTTATGAATAAATAAATAGCTTTACATGGATAGTTTGGGCTAATTATATAAATAAATAAGAAAAAATGACCTAAATTAAATTAGAAGTTGGGAAAATAAATATAATTTTACTTTTATAAATTAAATGAGAAGGAGATGCACACAAATTTCAGAACAATAGTGAGGAGTTGATTCAGACCAAATATAAGTCTCTCGAGCTTAATCCCAAGCATTGCTAGATTGATATTTTGCGTGGAAATAAAATATGACATGCATGAACAATTAATCAAAATAAATGTAGTAGACATTCATTCACCATCTCCTTATTGGTGTGTAGAATTTTCAAGGAGTATTCACAAAAACCTTGCAAGATTTTACTAAATCACCAAGTCAAAGTTTTCTTAGGTCAATCCCATGTTTGGATCAACTTTATGATTTTGAGTGAATGCTTGAAGAAAACATTCTCAAGCATGTAGGTGGCCTATATGATTCTAATGCAAGTCTTATTTCTTTTTTCCTTGTTAAAAAATTTAGTGGGCTCTATATTTTATTTTTAGTCCCCAAATTCCAACATAATAATAAGTGCATATTGAATGTCTTCAAATACCAAGCAACAATAATATATCAAGCAAAATATGTATGAAGTCAACTAATAATAGGTAGTAAGAAAGGGTGGGAATTTAAAATTTAAAATTTTGGGGTTAATCTAAGGCAAGCAGTATCGATCCTCGGGCAATCAAGATTTACTCAAGACAACAAGTGTTGATGTCAAGGCAATGAATGCATGTGCGGACATAGGTGTGAATGTGGGATAATAAATGAGGTAGAAATGGTGTACATATGGGAATGCATGTATATATAGGATGGGACAAGGTTAAATGCATGGAAATATGTTTAAATAAATATGAAATAGATAGGGATAAACATTGAGTAATAAACCAAATTTAACATAAGCATTCCATAAGTTGATATGTAATTGTATTGAAATTCGATTAAATTTGGCCCAAGACTAAATTAGAATCAATATGGGTATGCAA
Source organism: Sequoia sempervirens (assembly GCA_007258455.2). Classification (NCBI taxonomy): domain Eukaryota; kingdom Viridiplantae; phylum Streptophyta; class Pinopsida; order Cupressales; family Cupressaceae; genus Sequoia; species Sequoia sempervirens. Next base: position 16,639 of record VDFB02104170.1, on the reverse strand, counting down.
AATTCACCCATTTTTTTCATTCAAGTGAGGGATTTGGGTCATGTTACCCAATTTTCACCTACGGGCTCAATTAGGGGAAATTATGTTTTAAAATTTGGCATGTGGATTAAATGTGGCTCCCATAAGGGTTGAGACCAGCGTGCAGGTGTTCAGATTTCATTGGGAAGGTCTTTATTTGATGCTATTTTACAAGGAAGTCTATTGGAAAGCCTTGCCTCAGTCAAATTTGGCATAAATCTCCTAAGGAAGAAAGTCGCTGGGACCTTTCAGATGTCTTGTCGATTGGCAGTGTGTTATATTCATTTGGGATCCACTAGTCGGCCAGACATTTTATTTGCCATGGGTTTTTGTATGTCTCCCTGATTGCTAAGGTCTCGCTGACTGTTGCATAGGGCTAGTGTCACCGAAAGAAAGGAGTTTGGTGAAAGGTCTGGTAGACAAGAGGAAGTCTTAGCGAAAGAAAGGAGCTGGGCGAAAGGTCTGGCCGACAAGAGGAAGTCTCAGCGAAAGAAAGGAGTTCGTCGTAATGTCTCGGCGACTAAGAAGAGTCTCGACGACAGGGGATAGCGAAAGGCAAAAGTATCATTGACAGGGTGGACTCTTGCCAAAGTGAAACGACATCGGCGTAAAGTTTTGAGCTCAGCGAAAGGTCTCGCCGACCAAGCAAAGTCTCCTCGAAATGAAATAAGCTCTCGCTGAAACATATGGCCTCGCTAAGAATTCTTGCTAAAGTGAAGTGAGCTCGGGGCGAAAGAAAGGAGTTCGACATGATGTCTCGGTGAACGAAGGTGGTCTCGCCGAGAGAGTTTTCCTTCGGCATAAAGTCTGGCCGAATGGGAAAAGTCTTGCCGACAGAGGGGCGCCTTCGATATAATATTTGGTCGGTGTAATGTCTTGCCGATGATGGGGAGTCTCGCCGAAGAGAATGGTCTCGGGGAGATGTCTTCTCAAAAGGGTGAGGTCTCGGTGAATGGAGGTGTCTTTGGTGAAAGGTCTTGCCGACCTGATGGTGTCTTGCCAAAGGGAGTTAGCGTCGGCGTAGTGTTTTGAACTCGGGGAGATGTCCCGCTGACCCGATGGTCTCGCCGAAGGTTCATGCCTTCGGTATGAGGTATTCCCGACTGATGTTTGTCTTGCCGACAATGATGGATCTGCTGTAGACTTCAGTGAGATCTCTTGCTGAATGCAGATGTCTGGGTGATGAAATGGTGATATCGGTATGACTCCTAAGGGCTCGCCATGATGTCTGGCTGAAAACGATTGTCTTGCTGATGCTTTTCTGTGATATCAATATAAATTTTGCATTCGATGTGAAGTATTGCCGACAATGGTAAGCTATGTTGATCGCTGCTATAGAGCATAATCACATTAGGGAGACACGACCAGTGTCTCACCGACATGTGATTCTAGTTGAACGACCTTTGACCGCTTGGGATCTTTCGTGGCATATGTTTAACCAATCAAAGAGAACTAAAGGTGAACCATTAGCCATTTGACTGTTTGAATACCCTTGTGAATGAGATCAACAGAGCATAAACGACACAGACTTATTCTGAAATCAAAGGCGATGGAGCAGCTTGGTGAGCAATGGTGTGGGGATCTAATGGGAAAGTTTGAAGCTGCTTGCAGAGGAAGTCAACCTACGGAAAGATCTTGAGCAGGAAGTAGAGGCCGTCAGTCTCGGGGACAACTGTGAGGTCTAATGGAAAAAGGAAAATCGATATTAATGGTAATGCTCCAGGGGCATTCAAGGTAGCTCTTCAAGGAAGTTCGAGAGTGGACACGAAGGCTAGAGGATAGTACATTAAATGCATGGTTGCAAAAGATTTGAAGGGCCATCCCTGGAGTGATCTTTCACCGATGTGGACACGAAGGATGCACATTGAATGCATTAGCTTTATTTCCAAAAGATCCAAGGGTCGACCCTTCTGGAAAAAATTCATATTTTGTAAACCCTAAAGCAAGGGGGTGATACTTTTTAGTTTTCATATATATGTTATTTTGGCCTCATTTTTAGTTAGTTCTTACTTGCATATTTTTTTTTCTTTTGTGACTTCTATAAGTCCTTAGAGGAGAATACTGAGTTTTGTAACTCATTTACAAACATTGTATGGTAGAGTTTCACCTTTGGAGATCAATAAACAAAGCAATTTCTACCTTCTCAGTTATCTATTTCGTTGACTGTGTTGGATGATTGATATATTTACATGTGGGTTTTCCTTATTCCTTGTTAATACGTCTCATTAATAGCACTTTCAAGCAGAGGAGATATGTATATTGTAGATTATAGGTTATGCTGGTGATGCAAATAGTTTTAGTTGTGAGGAGAACTTATCATCCTTCTAGGATTGTATGTATCGTAGCTTTCTTATGAAATGTTTATGCAGTATCATTTGAGTATTGAGTTGTGCATATAAGCTTTTATTAGTTGATTGAAAATTGTGTGTTAAGCAGCTGTACATGTTTGAACAAATTTGGTGCATCACCATAGGATTTAATTTTCATTTTTATGCACTCCTTCTCCCTTTTCCTTACAAAGTTTAGTAGTTAAGTGATATTACCAGTTAGGAAGCCGACCTTCTCTGGAGGTTGACCTCTGTCTACAAGTAACCCACAACTTTGGAGGTCTTCCCATGTTACACTGAGGTGTTGAAAATTAGGTTCAACATGGTGCAATTTCAGTGGATAATAGGTCCTATTCTCAGTCAAGATTGTACCCTTCGCCATGTTAGACTTACCTATCCTGCTGAAATATGGAAACGCTCTCAGATTGTGGGTAATCTATAAATGAGAGTGAGTCTTTAGAGCGGGCTGGTTCCCCTAACAAATCACCTAATCTAAAAGAATTTTAGAGGAAAGGGTTAGGAGGGAAAATGAAAACGAGATCCTAAAACCTAAAGATGATTCACCATAAATTCAAAGATTTCGATAACTTTTACTCTCAACAATCCCTCAAAAATTCAACTCTCACAATCTCATCCTAAAAACATACAATCCAATAGTGATTTGTATGAAGGTTCACTAAATGAAACACAAAATACAACTTGAATTATATGGGACTCTTACACACGAGTTCACAATAACAAGACATGAAAAGGATTCTGTATTTTGAATCACAATTAACATCAAATTGGTACTGTGAATCTGGGACAAGAAAATGAGAAGGAAAGCCCTGTTGTTTCATTAAAATGGAGTATCCAACTCAAAATATAAGTACAATAAATGTTTACAAGACTCTTTGAATGAGTAGGAGAGCAAGAAATGAAAATATGAACTGAGAAAATCAAAATTTTCTCTAAACCTATGTCTCCCAAGTGTCTTTAATAGTGAAAATAACAAAAATTAGCTCAATTGCATGATTGAATTAACAATTTTGATCCATTTTCGAGCTTCCAAGAAAATCCTGAAAAATAGTGTCTGAAATTGCTCCAAACTGCATGAGAAAGAAACTTTCTATCTCCAAAAGTTTGATCCAAAATAGCCACAAAATCAGGCCCAAACTGCTCAAAACTGAAGTTAGAAAGTTCAACTTGCTCACTACTTTCCAAATTTTCCCAAGAACTCAAACTCATAAATGGAAGGTTTTAATGAGAACTCAAGTACACTAACTACATTTGAAAACAATAACAAACATTAAGGTAATTTATAGAAACATTACCTTAATGATGTTTTACATTCATTTGCAGTTTTAGAAATCCAATATGGAAAGCCCCCCATTACATTTGATTTGATGCAATCTTGACTCCAATTATTCTATTTTTTTGCAATTTGGATAAAATTTGATACTTCTACAAAAATCAAAATAATATGCAAAGGCTCCTAATGTATTTGATTTTTCTATAAAAAATCATAAAAAAATTTAGGCACCTATCGTATATGCCCACTCAAAGGTTCAAGGGGAAACTAAAGCATTCAAAGCTTAGACAAAATCATGTCTCACAAAGGCATTGACTTGATTTTTTTTTGATAGGTTCATAACTAAATCAAAGTCAAAGTTCCTAAGCTTGGCACAAAATGAAAGGAAAGGTCGGCATATTATCTCAAAGGCATTAGTTTGGCATTTGATTTTTTAATTAAATGTGATAAAAAACCAAATTAAAATTAGGGAATAATGCAAACCCAACACAAAACCAAACTCCATCCCTAATTCTTCTCATCATTTGCATCAACCAACCTTGGAGAGAAAGAGCTCTACTCGAGCCACCATGGAGACTAGGGTTTGGAGGTTGAATATTTGCCATTTTGAGCTGCTTTCTTTGTTGTTTTTGTCAAATATTCGTAGGAATTCGATGGTAAGATGTTTTGGCACCATTTTGAGGTTCTTTGACTCCATTTTGAAAAGAATTTAGGGCCTTTAGGCTACGACCATGATACATTTTCTGATGGATTTTGCTTGTCTCATTCAATGTTGATCTTCTGTATACTATGGGGTTGCCATGAGAGACTGATTATGAGTCTTTGGGATGCATTTGTGCGTGGGATTTGAGGGTATCTCTCCACACAAATCCTTGGGTAAGTTTCTATGCCCTTCAGTCTGTGCATTTCCCTCTTAAATAAGCTCAATTTGAGCTCATTTTAAAAGAAAACATTTGCCTTCTATGGAAAAATGAAATGAATCTATGTGTTCTTTTATGGAGGTCGTGGCCATACCTTGTTCTTTCCCTTATTTTTGTAAAAGATGATTCAGTTTTGAGCTTGACCCGATGATAGAAAAAACAATGAAACTCCATGCATGTTGTTTACTATTCTCTTGGTTTCTAAAACCCTTCATGGTCATGACCATTCTTGCATTTATGGGTGTCTTTTGAGTTGTTTCAAGGCTTTCATAAACTCGAATCCTCTTTATCTCCTTTTGCATTTGTGATTTCGAGACAAACCCCAAATGGGTCTTGTATTTTTGAGAAGAAAATGCTTCTCCCAGGTTGCGGGCATGAGAGGACAAACTGGGTTTTCAAAAATACTTGATGTAGCTTAGATTTTCCTCCATTTTTGAAAATGAAAGAGGAAATTGTTTTTTCATTTTTCTGAATAAAAGCCAAAGAAAGGCTTCTCCATACAAGGCCAAGGCTACTATATTTATGGGTTTCATATTTTTTGAATGGGATGCCATTATTGTTCATTTTCCTTTTGAAACCCTAGCTTCATCATAACATTTGCTCTTTTTTTTTCAAGAGAAAGTATATTTGGCTCCATAGTAAAGTAGAAATAGAAATATTATTGCTCATTATTTTGAAAACATGGTTCCGTTTTCTCCAATGTATGCATCTGTAGCTTGTTTTATCATGAATTTTCTCTTTGAAATACAAACTGGGTATTTCTCCATCTGCACTTTCCCTTTTGAAACTTGTCAAAACTTAATGTTGAATTTGTAGGTTGTGGTCATGCAACCCTTTACTTTTACTGTATCAATCACACTAAGGTTCAATCCGGCCTCACAATATGGAAATAGTTTGTTAACAAAACACCATTCTTTTACCCACTGTGCGCACTCCTCTTTTGGAACTTGTATATTTTGGCAACCCAAATCATCATTCTTCAAAGTACCTTTTATGAAGAAAAATCACTCCTTCAACAGTAATAAACAACATTCCATGAGTCTGTACTTGAAGTATCTATTGAATATTCCTAATGAGAACTATGATATCTTGATTTCATTCTTATACTAGACAAGGTTAATCTTTTCTTCTCCCCCCACACACACATACAAATGCAATACAACATGATACACCTACAACATAATGGAAACCTTACCCTTGTTTGCTTCTTCCCTTTGTCATATGCAAGTCTATTGCAACATGTTTGGCCTTTAGCAAAGACAAATGCTTCTATAGGTACCATCACTGTTTTGTGTATCTTTTGCATTTCTAAAAACTTGCTCAAATTCACACTCTTTATCACTGCCTTGTCATTTTGTGAGCATAAACCAATGTAATGAAGCTTTCCTTCATGATTGCGATGTCATAATGTTGAAACAAAACTTGAATTTTGTGCCCCATTTAGCTTCCATGATGTTGTTCCATGTGCAAAACTTCCCTCTCTTATCCAAACTTGCACAATCATAGAAAAAATTGAAATATGTAGCACTTTGGTGATGAAGCCTTGAAGCTTCTCCAATTGCTTTAGTTACTTCTTTTGATTGTAGACTTGAATTATGTATACTTGTTCACTATCACAATTTATGGCAAAGAACCACTTATTGCCCCATCAATGTGAACAACATATTTATGAAGCATGGCAACAATATAATGTTGTAACAACACTTGTACATGACATATTTGTATGCAAAAATAAATATCTAATGAAAGATAGTGAAATTAATTTTTGTTCTACATATTTTTGAGCATTCAAGAAATATTCCTCGGTCATTTATGATTTTCATTTTCACTTGCATTTTTGAATTTGATTGTCATGAATGGGCAATGAATCAACCTCACTTGTATTGCTTTGTGAACCTCTTCTTCAGTTGGATGTTTCATTTTGAGCATTGTGAATGTATTTCCTTTCTCAAAAACCCTCTTGAAGCTAAGGGGCAGCATGTTAGGCTCAACCCTTGTGGGAGCCCATTTTACACCACATGCTATTATGTCTTAAAAAATGGATCAACAACATGATTTCTCCTATACCTGCATAGTGAACAAACATGTTAGACAAAAAAAAAGTGAAGCTCAATGCTCCTGTGATGTTTCATTTTTTCATGCTCCACATTTGTATACTTTTGATGTTTATTCAACCGACTCAATACATTATAGGCAATGTACTATATTCCTGTTGATAGAGCATATAGTGATATTCATATCCGGAGCTCTAACAACCTCTTTTCTCAACATGATGTAGGTTTATTCAAGATTGGAAGCAAGTAGGATCAGCAGCAACGAAGACCAACTGAAGACCCAAACTAGGCAATGATGGATATGTTTTTCATTATATGCTTCTTTCCTTTTATTAATATTCAGTTGTATAGTTCATTGCTTATAATGAATTGGTTTAGCTACTCCCATGACTTGTGTGGGACACTTGATCTCACTTTCCTTTTCAATGAATATGAAAACAACATTCTATGCAATCTTGTTCAATTTCATATATCTCTTTTGCAAAAATGTATGTAACATTGTAAAATGGATAAATCAACATAGTATGAATGAAAGCACTATTCTTTATATCTCATGCAATCTATTTTATGCTGTAAACATTGAATGGAAAATTGAATGCTCTCTTTTACTGAAAACACATTGCACATTTAAACTGAACATTTCTTTTAAACTCTAATACATGCAACAGTTTAAGAAATGCATAAATGAATTGAAATATTTTCACCTTAAAATGATCATAAGTTAATTAGCTCTGCCAATTTGAGTTGAGGTGAAAAATTGGCAATAGGTCCTCTCCATGCAAATTTCAATATTAAGGTATTGTGTCATTATCAATTAAAGTAACTGTTATCCTTGTGACAACAGTTTTGGACAAAAGCAGGAGGAATTTTTGGTTGTTGATATGCTTGAAAATAATGCACAAGATGACAAAAGCTCGTTACAAGAGGTGGATGAGTATGATCAACTAGGGCAGCAAGTTGAAAAGCTTCAAAGAGGTAATAAAAACAATGATTCCATGTTCTTATTTGATGAGATCTCTTATTTTATTGAGTAGGATGAAGAAAGTATACAAAATTCAAAATCATCACAAGATTTGGAGCAGTTGAAAGATGAGAATGAGCATGAGAAAGGCCTTGATGTTTTCATTTCTCAAGAGAGCTTTATTCCAAGTTAATAAGATTTGATGCATATTTTTATTTGAGTCTTTCCTTTCCAACAAGTTTTGATGCACAATTTGTTGTCCTATTAGAGGACTTTTGAGTCTTTTGTTTTCCAATAATTGTTGATGCACAACTAGTTTTGTCCTTTTAGAGGAATTTTTGAGTCTACTTTTAGGTTGCTTTGTCTTAGGTTGTTTCTATTCTATTTAGCAAGAAAAATACCCCTGAGGTTGCCAAGAATGTAGTCCATTTTTATTTCAAAAATCTTCAACATTATTTAAATATCCCATTTAAATGAACTTTTGGTTTTATTTAAAATTATGAAAAGAATTTAATATTTTATTTAAAAGGCTTGTTTAAAGTTTTTATCTTAAAAACATTACCTTATTCCTCACAATATAAAGTTCAACGCCAAAGGTAAGAAGAAGAGTTTTCATGCCAAATATTGCATGAAAGAAGTCACATTTATATTAAAAAAAAGGGTAAAAATAATTTCCACATTGAAAAAGAAAAAGAGGTTTTCACACCAAAACAAGAGAAAAGCTTAAGTTGCATAATTTTTTTTTAAAAAAGAAGACAATTTTCAGCATTGAAGTAGAAGAAAAAGAAAAAGCTTCACATGGAAGACAATTTTTGTCACATCTCAATCCTGATGCAGATTACTTTTGGTTTTGTGTGAATTTGTTACATGTTTTGATGTGCCTGGTAGAATAATAATTAATATGATGGTGTTTTGGTGTGGAGATAAATGAAATTGTTTATTTAAATTATGAAAATTTGAATAGTATTGAATATGTTTTACTTTGAAAATGAAGCAAAATAGAGTAGAAATATTTTAATTAATGTAATCTATTGCTTTATTTATATCTTTATTTGATACTAATTCAATTATTGTTTTATGTGATACTAATTCAATTATTGTTGTGTGCCAGAGTGCACTTGAGTTGTGGGAGATCGAAGACCAAGGGTGTGATTAAGGAGAGGAGGTTAGCTTCTTGGCAGGACAAAGCAAGAAGATCTCTCGATCACACACACACACTTAGATTCATATAGATTGCATTTAGGAATGTCTAATTTTTGTGTGTTTGTTTTGAATTATTTGCAAATTAAATAACAAATAGTAAATTAAATAAATGATGAAAGGAAAGCATGATAAAATAAAGGATTAAGTTTTAATTAAAGTTAATTATAGATTCTTAATTTAAATACTTATGCATTCTATTCTTCTTTTAATTTTTGTTAGTCTTGGAGTTAATAAGTTAACCATTAGTTATAAGATATTTATTTTTATTATTGAGTAAATATTTTCAAAAGGGGATTTACATGCAATTAAATTGAAAATTATTCTTATTTTTAAAATCCATTTCAAGATTAGGGTAGAAATGGAAAGGAAAAGCATTTTTAAAAAGGGAAAAGAGTTCCCGAGAAGGTAACGGTTCTTGAAAACATTCTTGAAAACAAGCTTTGCAATTTTGCTCTAATGGCTGCCAAGAAAATATCGAATCTTTCAAAATAGTGTGTTGAGAATTAATCTTGGGTAAGTTAAAGAGTTGGAAAAGCAACTGGAAAGAAGGAAGAAGAAGAAGAAGCTTTCTCAAAGAAACTAGATTGAAAAGAGGTAAAAAGAAGAAGCTTTCTGAAGAACATCTCCAATCTCCAGTTGGAAGTGTATTATCCAGGTTCTCCAATTCTTTTTCCACAAATCTTGCTTGAAATATGAAATACTACTGCATAATTTGTATTCCAAGTGTTTGAATTGTGTGCAAAAACTGTGAAAATCTGAGGAAATCTTCTATTCTTTTGTGTGCATTGACAGAACTTGTATAATTTTTACCCCTTTCAGATTGGGGCTTTTCTCTTCTTTGCAAACTATAATTCATGAATTGCTCCTCACTGCTAAATCTTTATATTAAGTTTTTATAAATAAATAAATAAATATATATATATATTTTCATTACCTTTATACTTATTTAAATTTCACAGCAAACTGTATGTTTTTTTTGGAACAGTCGAATTAGAGAAAGCAATGAAGTTTATGTATTTTTGAAAGGCAATTTACAGAGGAGTGGGGATTAACCCCTGCCCCCTCCCTTAGGGGAAGGGGCTGCATTGTGGAGGAGGCGCTTCCCCCTCACAGGCAACGCCTTCCCCTGTGGGGAGGCATCGACCCATCTCCCTTTTCTTTTAAAAGATGCGAACCTTATTTACACGGGTTTATGCATAGAAAACTCTGTGATAGGTAAGCTTTGCATAAATTATATATCACAAAACATATATATATATATATATACACACACACACACACACACACACAGAGCTATATATATCTATATATATAGACACACACACACACACACACACACATATATATATATATATATATATACATGAACATATACATACAAACTCAGACATTTTTACAACTCTGTTTTCTCCGAAAATTTTATCCACTGTTATTGATATTACACAGCAAATATATATGAACAAATATATATATATATATATATACATATATTCATACAACATATATATATATATATACCTGGTATAAATATCATGGTCATTTACAGAAAACATTACTTCCTATCATTGGCATTAAACAGATAAACACAACACATTAAATATACATTCAACCATAAGTTTGCCTTGTATTTATGTATATGGGGTTATATTATAAATATATATATACAGATCTGTACAATGAACTTTAAAATTTAAAAGTGGAAACTTAGAAAACAAGCAGATTGAATTCACATAAATAACTGTGTACACTAGCAAACTTGTGTTTATGTGCAAATCTGGAGATTTACTTTGTTTTTCTTTTCTTAAACTGTTATTTTTCTGAATATCGATGCATTGTATGAGTCACCATTTTTCATTTATGAACTTAGTGGAATACTCATAAGGCTATGTTAAAAGCTGAAGATGAAAATTTATAGCAAAAGTAGGTTATTAAAAACACATTCAAAATTAGTGAATTTTCTAAAAAGATTATTTCTTTTTGCTGAAACTATCAAAATTATTTACTGTGATCTAGAAAATAGAATTGGGACTGAATTTATTTTGCATTGTAAACTCACTAGAAATTGTACAAGAAAACCTCATTTACTGAATGCACGTATGAAAGCTAGTTTTGATACTCTTTGAGTGAACATTGGAAAATGATAAAACTTCTTGGGAATTAGAAATGTGTAAAATTGAATGTGAACTTAGATAGAGAATGCATTATTTATTGTAATTTGAGATACTTCCGGGACAAGATGTCGAAGGTGGACCCACAGAGACGGTAGTTTTACCTTTTCTAAAACTATCATTTATTTTATTTATGCTTGGCCAAGCACTTGCACCATTGGAATAGATGGAATTAAAAGCCTAGAACTAAATGAATATAGGTCTCTGCCACCTCCTGTTTGCAAGAAATATGTGATTCTCATGTTAGGAATGAATATAGGCATCAGGCTTACATTGAGAGTTCCCTCTTGCGTTGTTGTTTCAGGTTGCTGGGCTCCTCATGCAGGGCCGAGGATTTCTTCGAGTTAGGAAGGAACCCGGGGAAGTCATGTACTTCGTGGTTGGGTGGAAAAGGCGCCTTAATCACACTCTTGGCCCCAGCTTGCAAGAAGACCAGTGGTGTCATGGCAGTTGAGGTTCAAAGATTTATGTGCTATAAATGTATTCATGTATTATTTTGAATGGATTGTAAAGCCCACTTGTAAATGTAATTCTTTTGAAATTCAGTATTGTAACATTGAAATAGATGTATTGGAATGAAATTTTTGATGTAACATTGAAATAGATGTATTGTTTGAAAGTTAATGATGGAATTAAAACTTGAATGAATTTATGGAAACTCATTGATATGCAAATGGCATTCATATATGTATCATTGCAATGATCCTTGTTGTTAGTTAAATTTATTCCTTTTGCATACATGGAATGAAATTTATTCTGATTTTTTTTTTTTGCATTTATGGAAAGATCTTGATATATGTATCTTTTACTTTTACTATACTTAGAATGTAATAAGTTTGGAAAATTATGTCGTTAAAAGAACATCGTCTATCGAGCATTACAATTTTAGGGTTTGTGTTTGCTACTGGAAGTGGAGTTGGGAGCAACTTGCATGGAGTTTGAGGAGATTTCAAGTGATTTTTCACCATGAAGAGAAAAAACAAGTTGTAGAAAATTATGAGCCTTTCCAAGCATGCTCAACCATGCAAAAGTGAAGATATGGAGTCCATTAATAAGTGCACTAAAAATAACTCTTATTTCTTGCATTTAATCTTTCATTCAACATCTACAATTTTCTTGTTAATATCTTTTGATTAGTTTTTTATTAGCAATTTCAAGAGGGGAAAATCACAAAGAAAGGTTAAACAAATGTATGATAACCCTAGCCTATTCCTTTAGCTCTTTGCAAACCATAGGAATGTCAAAAAATTGCTCAAATTTTGTTGTGTGTGGAGAAAAATATGGCTCCCTCAAGGGTTAAGCCCAACACAGCCATACTACCTTGTAGCTCTTTTAGGGTAGATATTTTGATCCGTTAAGGAATTAAAAACCTATTTATGAAAACAATCAACAAATTGACCAAGGGTTTCAATGTATTGGAGGAATTATGATAATAACAGTCATAAAAGAGTAAAGTAAAGTGAAAAGGATAATGAGCAAGAAAGGGGCATTGACACATCAAGCATCAACAATGGAAAGGCAAGTCATTAAATCCTTTCTTAATCAAGTTTATGAACAAATTTTTAAGTATGAAGACATCCAAAAGAAAATACATTCGTTATGACAATCAAGATAAAAGAGGACAGTCTTCAAGGTATATAAAGGGCAACAATTCATGCATAATCAAGATAGCCATAAATGCTTTTCAAGGATAGCAAACAATGCAAGGAATCACCATCAAATAACATGACTATTTTCATTGATGAGCATTTCAAAGAAGGTGAACAAGGAGCATTCAACAAGAAAAGTGTATCCAATCATGATTAAGAACAGTGGATTGTAGTTTGCATTCAAAGGCATCATACGTTGAGAATCCATACAATGTGATGAGGGCCACACTGCCCAAAACCCACAAAAATCACAACAACAGATACCAGCACAGAAGATGCAAGACAAAAAAATGACTCACTTTCAATTATTTTCAGAAAATGAAATTATAGATTCAAAGCTTACATGCTACAGCCTCATGGGCTTGATTCATTACAACAAAATCAACTCTGAAAAGCAAATCTACAATTCAGAGGCACAATCTGCACTATTAGGCCCACCTTGTACAACCCCCACTTAACCCTTTTTATTTCTTCTCCCTCAAGAATCCACCCAGGAAATGTTCAGAAAGTTCTAAATTCTCCTTTTGTTCTAGCTTCAAATGTCCCATCATGGATTTCTAATTAGGAAGAAATTTTATGAAATTCACTTTTCTGAGGACCAAATCATAGGGCCAAGCAACTGGATCCAAAGGTCTAATTTTCTATTATTATTGCATATTGTTGGAAAGCTCTAGATGAGCTCTTCTACTATGTGTGAACCAACTACAGGTTAGTTCCCGGCCACTTTTGAGCGTTATTTCAAAGCCCCCAGTTTTGTGAGATTGAATGAAGCCGCGATTTCTGGAGCAGTACCGGATATAAAACTTAATTTCCAAATCGTAAGCATTGAGATTCTTTCTCATGTAATCTCATAAATTGAGCCTTTTTCAGCCTCCTGTCTTGATAAATCTCATCTGAGGAGTCCTTCTGGCTTAGGCTTACTTTACTTAAAGGGTGCCATTTTGTTTTGATGCCCATAACTTATAAACCCTGTTTCCATCATGGGACCTAAAAAAAAAACTAAAGAAAATAAAGAATTTTTTTGTTTTAGGTGATGCAAGATTTCCTTACACTGCTGGATGCTCCTAGATCAGACACCCAGGGTAATTTGAAAAGTGACCTTGTCACTTCTCAGGAGTAAGAGGGAAACCAAGATAGTTAACCTCAACCTCAGATAACCATGATGAATCTTTAGTAGGCCTTTCTCTCCATTTCACCAAGTACTCTGCATATTGCCTATTTCTTGTGCTTCTACCCACACATCTATCCAAGATTTCTTCTATCTCTTCCTTCTCTAAAGTAGGTGCTGAAACTTTCAACTATTCATTTATCAGCCCCTCCTCTATATCACCTTCATGATACTCTGTCAAATCAATAATGTTGAACACAGGAGAAACTTTTATTCCACTAGGCAACTCTACCTCATAAGCATTTCCTGAATCATGCTTCTTCAGGATCTTGCATGGTCCAAACTTCTTCATCTTTAACCTGTTGTATGTACCAACTAGAAACCTTTCCTTTCGTAAATGAACCATGATTTCATCTCCTACCTGGAACTCCTTATACCTCCTTTTCTGATCTGCCTGAGCCTTATATTGTGAGTTCATCTTATCGATATGTTTCTTCACCTCTTCGTGCAAATTCTTCAAGTGTTTAGCAAAATCTCTAGCCTTGGCACTACTCTTCTCCCCCTTATCCATCTTTCTTAGTTTATAAGTAGTTCTTGGAATACTCCCATATACAATCTAAAATGGTGATTTACTAGTGCTCTTATTGACAATGTTGTTGTAAGCAAGTTTTGACTGCGGTATAATCAAATCCCATCCCTTGGGCTTATCAGCTAACTAAGAATCTAGCAGTGCTGCCCAAACTCCTCATTCACCACCTCCGCTTTGTCCACTCCCAAATTGTGGATAGTGTTAACCCAACTTCCCAAATATGTCTTCAACTTCTTCCATACTGTCCCTCCCATAAATAACCAAACAAATTTGGTATCTTGTTCTGAACTCAGACTTTGTAGACCCCTATGTGAAGTCTCTCAAATACCCCTAAAGATGCACAATATCACCGCTCTTATGATATATAGGAATGAAAAATGTTCCCATCTTTAAAAATCTATCCAACTACACCAAAATATGAATCATTCCTCTTTTGTGTGTCCCCTTTTGGCAAGCCAAGAACAATTCCATGTTGATATCCTCCCATGGCCTCCCCGTAAAGGTATTGGTTGATACAATCTAGTGTTTTGACTTGTTCCTTTCGGCATCTGACATACTCTACAAATTTGTACAAAGTTCACGTATTGTTGTAACTATGGCCAATAATAGTTCTCACTGATAAGAGAAATGGTCTTATCTCAATAAAAATATCCAGCCAATCATCCACTATGCTTCCTCCCTTTGGATTTGTGATTCCCTTATTAGAGTCTTGAAATTCCATAATCATTTCCTCCCAAACAACATCCTATATTGAATTAAGAAATCCAACCATCCTTTTCATCCTATCCAATGTAATAGGTCCCAAAACAAGCCTTCCAAGCTCTCCTGAAAAGTCCTCCTGGATCTTCTGGATACAAACTCTTGAGTTCATTGAACCCAACAACCTCTATATTCATCTCTATCAACAAATTTTTCCTTCTACTTAAGTTATTTGCAACTTTGTTTGACCTTCCACTCTTGTGCTTCAAACAAAAGTATAAATCTGCAAAAACTCAACCCATTTTAAGTGCCTTTGTTTCAACTTTCCTTGACTATTGAGGTACTACGAAGCCTGGTGATCAATATATATAACAAATTCTTTTGGCAACAAATAGTGTCTCCATTTCTTGAAAGCCTGAACTATAGCATAAAACTCTTGATCATAGACAAAAAGTTTCTTCTTAGCATCATTTAACTTCTCACTAAAATAGGCAATGAGCTTACCTTCTTGACTCAAAAAAACTCCTATGGCAGTGCCACTAGCATTACAATCTACCTAAAAAACCTTATTGAAATCTAGAAGTGCCAAAACAGGTTGCTCAATAACTTTATCCTTCAACATGTCAAAATTTTTGGCTGCTTCTGTAGTCCACTTAAACTCTTTTTTATCCCCTCTCATTGCTTCAATTAGAGGTGCACAAATACTATTGAAATTCTTAATAAACTTTCTATAAAAGCTTGCTAGACCATGAAATGATTTTACCTTTGTAACACTCCTTGGAGTAGGCCATTCAATGATAGCTTCCACCTTCTTTGGATCCATTTTGAGATCCTCTACTGAGACAACATATCCTAGATACATGAACTCTCTCTTCACAAAACCACATTTCTTCAAATTAATCAACTTCTCCTCCCTTAGCTTCTCAAAAACTCTTCAGATATGCATCAAGTGCTCCTCCAATGTCTTATTAAAAATCAAAATATCATCCAAGTAAATAATAACAAATTTTCCTAAAAATTATTTCAATACCTCATTCATAAGCCGCATAAATGTGCTCGGTGCATTAGTTAGTCCAAAAGGCATGACTAACCACTCGTACAAGCCCTCCTTGGTTTTGAAGGCTATCTTCCATTCATCTCCTTCTCGAATCCAGATTTGGTGTTATCCACTCTTCAGATCTATCTTCGTGAAGTACTCAACTCCACTCAAAACAATCCATAATGTCATCCATTATTGGCATGGGAAATCTATACTTGATGGTGATCTTGTTGATGGCTCTAGAATCTATACACATCCACCATTCCCCATCCTTCTTTGGTGCTAGTACTGTAGGTACTACACATGGTCTCAAACTCTCTCTAGTCAATCTCTTCCTCAACAACTCTTGCACTTATCTGTTCAACTCTTCACTCTTTGTTGGAGTCATATGACGAGCTTCCTTATTTGGAAAACTAGCTCTAGGAATCGGGTCCATTTTATGACTAATCTTTCTTACGTGAGGCAAACCTTCAGGTACGTTATCAAAAATAATAGATTGAAACTCATTCAACAAATCTGAAACCTCTACAGGTACCTCAATAGTATCTTCTTTATCGACCCTAGGGATTAATGCAAAACACACATGCTCATGCTTTATACCTTCTAGGAACTT
>VDFB02104168.1:0-24077 GCA_007258455.2 Sequoia sempervirens | reverse complement strand
TGAACCTTTAGCACAATTCCATGAATCAGTACAGCATGATATTCCATTGACAAAAGAGTCGGCTGGGGTTAGGTAGACAACAGGTTTCTTAGGGCTTGAAGGAGCCACTAAGACCACCACTATTGAGAGGAGACTTGTTCAGGAGATTTGCAGATAGGTGAGAGTGCCTCTAATAAATCATCTAGAGCATCTTCCAGCATATCAAAATCTTCCTCAAAAAATCCATTATCATGAACATGCAACATTGCAAAGAAATTTTTGACATTCACATTAGCTTCACCAAAATGTGATATAAGAGATTTTCTGCTCACGCCCTCCTTTTCTCAAGAAATCACCGTAACAAACCGCCTCTTATACACCCTCGAATGACGATTGACAAAATGATCAAGAACTAAGACTCAGTTATGCTTTGGGACTCCAACACGATGTGATGGCATCATGAGCAATAAAGAACTTAGGAACCCAATAGACAGAAATAGAACCTACTCACGAACTCAGGAATAGTTTATATAGGATTGCTACACTAACTAGAAAACAAAATGCTGAAGTAAATACCACAATGCTTGAAGAAAGATTACCTTATTTTTAGGTGCTCGAGTCTTCACTCCAAGCTCCTCTTTGTGACATGCACATAAAAGACCAAGGAGAAAGTTGTTGGGTGGTTGTATAGGGGCCTGCCTTAGACAAACCCCTTTTTGGTGTTCCCACCTCCTAAAACCAATTTGGAAAGGAATGCTAAAGGAGTAAACAAAGTGTGTGGTAAAATCAATACCCACTCGGATTAGAACCCGCACCACGAAAGAGTAAACAAGTGTGTGTAAAAGGAAAGTGAGAGAGGAAGAGAGAGCGTTACCCATGGGCCAAGGCCCTCTCTGGAGCACACAGACACACTGCTAAGTGTCTGCTTGAGAGTTGTTTCTACTATTGAGGGGACCTTAGTTTGGCATGGCTTCGCCTGTGAGTGCACTGCTATCAAAGGAGTCTCAAAGTTGAAGTAAAATGAATAGAGCTAGTGTGATGTCTTCCAACCTTCAAATGAGAGGAAAAAGGAGGTTTTTATGCTTGCAAGGGTGGAAAAGATCGATTACTTTTAGAGTGTAACCGCCAGGACACGTGTCTCAAGGGTTAACTTTCTAGATTCCATGTTTTGAACTCAAGAAACGCAGGATGCTAGCGCACAAACATTGCACACGCATTTGTCCAAGGCCTATATTCTCAAAAAATGCATCACCAAGCTTCTGTTGCTCAACCACTTGTCCACATGGAGTCAGAATCGTGAAATTTTGACCCATGGGATTTTTTCATTAATGTCTTAGGGTGCCATAAATGCTAGGCATAAATGTGAAAATATGGAATTTCCCCTAGGTGCAATTTATGTGAAATTACACTAGGCATTACATTTCTGTTGATACTTTTTTGGGTTTTAAACCACTTTTATAAAATATTTGGACCCAATTACAATTCCAAATGTATAATTTATCCATTCACAAAAATTGGGCCTATGACATGGCAAATTTTAAAATATAAATTCTTGTAGTAAATAATTAAATCAAAAGAATAAATAGATGAATAGGTGGAAACCTGAGGAAGGAGGAAGAAATGCTAATCCAAATATTCAATTATAACCTAGTATTACACCTCCTTGGTCCTTTGTCTTTGTCTATTTCTATTCCATGAATGCAAAAATACACATGTTCACGTGTTCTTAATAAAAATCATGAAGACACTCCAATCTATTTACACTCCCCAAATTCATCAAACATTAAGTTGATTCTCTCTTTCTTTTCTAGGAGGTTATTTTCAAGTTCTTTGAGCTAGACTTTCAACTCCATAAAATAGTCCAAACTAGATAGCACCACCTATTCTAGTGCATCAAAAACATCATTCTTAAATTTCCATTTAATATTTTCAATAGTGTCTATTTGTGTTTCCATTTCCAAATATTTTTTGTCAACTACTTTGACTACCAAACCCTCAATCTCATATTATTGGGTGAGGGCTTATTTCTATGCTTTTAGAAACTTAAAATTGTACCCTATTATTATATTAACCTTAAAATAAAAAAATTTATATGAATTTATATAAGAATATTGAGATTTAATCCTTCAATTCCTCATAATCCATATTATACATGCTTTCTATTATAGGAAGGTTTTGGGAGTGTGTGAACTCTTCAATATTTAGCTCGCCCCAATAGATTTATTTATATATTTCACGTTAGTGTAGAAGGAACCTTATCCAATATTTTATTGGAATAATTTAGAAATTTTGTGAACAATTTCTTTATATCATTTACCTTAGACTTTATTTTATTGATTGAGTTTTCTTTAATCATTCACATTAGCACATGATTATTTGTGGAATTAATCTCATTTGGGTAAATATGATTGATCAAATACCTAATTAAATACTTAATTTACTCTATTGGACCCTTCAATTCCTCCTTGATCTTTTTGTCCTTTTCCATTTGGGTGATCATAGTCTTTAATACAAACTCATTGAAGAAATATCCTTATCTATTGTATATTGTCCAAGATTGACCCTAGAAATATAATACTATTGTGGTATCAACTCCATTTCATAATTTTCCACTATAGGTGTAGCTATCTCTACTTTCATAAATCCTGATTCATCTAAGGACATGGAAGAAAATCTAGGTGTAGCTATCTCTACTTTCATAAATCCTGATTCATCTAAGGACATGGAAGAAAATCTCTCTCTCTCTCTCTCTCTCTCTCTCTCTCTCTCCTTTCATAAATCCTGATTCATCTAAGGACATGGAAGAAAATCTCTCTCTCTCTCTCTCTCTCTCTCTCTCTCTATCCCTATTGTTCCTTAAGGACCTTATTTTTAGCTCCAATTAGGGAATCAATTAACTCTTCATCAATTCCTTTCAACCATTCTAGGCCAGTGATCTTTTTAGTCATTCATCAGAGCTTGACCGTTGATCGATATCACCTAAAATCTATAAATTGAACTGTCCTATAATCTATTTCTTTCTCTCTCACTCATTACAAAGAAATTATACTCATATTATCTTATGTGCTTTGTGCTACCAAATCTAAGAGAAACCATCAAACATTACACCTTCTCCCCAAGGTGCAACATAGGAGGGAAATGGAGCTAAGCTAGGATTGTTTGTATATACAGGTTCTATAATTATTATTCATTATGCAACTTTCTTAATGCTTCATTGGTATGATTTAGTAAATTGGATTATGAATGGTTTTATGTGATTTATTGCTTTTCTTTTATATTTTGATCTCAAATTTCTAGGTTATCACATTTTGGTAATGGTTTTATGTGATTTTATTGCTTTTCTTTCAAAATCTGATCTTTAATTTCTAGATCATCACATTCTAGCATGTCCAGTGGGACCCCAAGTCCTTGAAATTTAACATTTTTTTGTGATTTTTTTTGTTTAAGAAGCTACATGTCCAAATAATGCATTAATCATGACTTAATGCATTTGAAGAATTACACAATGTTTTTGATGCCAGATCGATGCTTTTGACCAAAAATTCATGCTTTTGATTTCATATCAATGCACTTGAGATTACAATAATAGAATTGAAGATACAATGACACCTTTTATTGTGACTCGACACATCTAACTCCCACAACGATGCTTTTGAGGTAAAGTGACGCATTTGAAGGTAAAGCGACACATTTGATTTTTTACAGTGATGCATTTGATATTGTTTGTTGATTTTTGGTTTTTAATCTAACATTTTCTTGGTGTTGGAACTAACACATCTTTTTAGCTATAGTTTTGATAAATAAAAGACCAAACATTGAAACTACTAGCATGTTGGTTACAGGGTCTTGTGTCTTAATATTTTTTAGAGTAAATTACATTTCAATTTCCTAATATAAATGAATTGTATGTTGTCTCTAGTGGAGTCTAGGGTACTTATCCTCTCCCCTCATGCCTAGTGTGAACTTGGGGATTAGAAATACCTTATAATTACAATTTTTATTTGTTTACCCATGTAATTAATATCTATGTATGCTCTCTCCTCATGTCTAGTACAAACTTGGGGATCAGAAACAACATCATTTTCCTTTTTAATTTAGGAGGAGGCCTATTTGGGGACTTCATCACCCCTAGGTCAACCTAAACCACATTTTTCAATGGGATATAGAAATGGGGAAGAATGAAAGTTGTACCCCAAGGTGTGGCCAACATCATTCGAGCCAAGTCGTGTAACCCTCGATCCACCAAGACACATTAGGAGAAGAGAGAAGAGGAGACCCCTCCAATCTTGAGCACTACACGTGGGCTCGCCATTCACCAATCCACTACAAACCATTATCTTTATAAGCCTCAATACCAACAACCATTATTGGTAGTGGGGTGCATTGTACAACATCATGTATGAAGTTACCCAACACGTATCATCTTACGGTGAGATAAGATTATTTTGGAGGTGTAAAACCTACAAGAGAAGGAGGAAGGTGATCCCTTGTTCCACTAGAGACCTATCTATCCCCCTTCGAGAGTGGAGCATATGTATCTGTGTGCTCACTTGTATGATATTTTATTGACTGGAAATCTACTAGCAAGACTCACCTTTAACACTATTTAGGTTGTACTTCTTGAATTGTATTATCATGGAGACTAGTGAATGACACTTATAATATACCTTTTGAGTCAGTCTACAACTATTATCTACTATTTATTGTGTCTTTCCAAACAAGTCAAAGATCAATCTTGTAAAATTAGTCAAAAACTAGTCCAACCTTAGAAAATTTTAAGTGACTGACTCAAGATAGCACATTTGACCATCACTGTGATGCATATGCTATTATAGTGATGCATCTAATCATCATTCAATGTTTTTTATTATCCTTTGACATCTTTGATATGTATAGTGACACTTTTGATTTGCAAAGTGTTGCATTTGATAAACATCAACATATTTGATTAAATTGGTCCTATCAGTCTAAGACCTAACTTTCAATTAGTGACATATTTGATTGTATTTTGACACCTTTAAAAATAGAGTAACATAATTGAAACCTACAGTGACACCCTTGAAAATACAGTGATGTATTTTATATCTACCCCAATGCATATGATCCACTTTTGAATCCTTTGAAAAATATATTGACGCCTTTGAAACATAAAGCAACACATTTGAAAAAATTTGACGCATTTTATTGTCAAACAATTTCTCTAGAATCTTAAAATTTCTAGAAAGTCTACCTATAGACCAGAGAAAACCTGAAATCTACAAAAATAAACACAGTCTAGAGAATTATAAAATACAATCATTAATCATCTATTCTATTACCATTTCATTATTTCCATCACATTCATATAAAAACTTGTAAACATTAGGATTAGACCTTTATCCAAATCAGAGGCATTCATCCATAACCAACAACCATTTATTTTCCAAAATTGATCCATAGTCTATCTATATCATGCATCCATTCATTTCTAATTTTTCTTAGTTTCTTAGAAGTTTGTGTTCTCAAGTAAAAAGGCCAATTAGATTATCAATGTTATACTTTAACATAGGATTCCATCTTCTTCTAGGTTGATATATTTCACACCCCTATCTATTAATTTGTACTCATTATTCTAGTCCAAATTTAACACATCAAACCAAATGTGAAATCATCATCTAAGATCTAAAAACACTTTGGACCTTTCTTTATCTCATCTTCCCACATAAAATCACAAAAATTCCTAAAGTCTCAAAACTTGTCATATGCCAATAGAAACATAACATAACACATTAATGTCCTAGGTTTTTCTAGGACTCATATGCTAAACCTAGCATAAGAGTCTTGCTTTAACCTAGGAACTATTTTAATTAAAATTATTGGAAGGATTTTACTATCCTTATATTCAAATTTTGAATGTTGGCTTGTAGTGTTGTACTAATTTCGGGAAATTAGGCATAAACAAGTATAAATACAAGGTCATCTCATTAAGTTTCTTCTAGCAAGTTTTCAAGTCATCTAAGATTTTCAAGAGAGCATTCCTAAGGAAAATATATGAGATCAAGAGCATTCAAGGATAAATCATCAATCATTTAAAAAAAAATTGAGATTCAAACATCGTTTCAAAGTCTTCATGCATCATGTGTGTTTGTGAGCTAACATGTTGATGTACTATTCAAGATCCATTCAAGCATTCAAAGACATTATCTCCTATCAAGTTTCATGATCAATATCTACATCCATTGAAGTCAATTCATGCAAGTTGTAGATCTACAATCCAAGGATTCAATAAGGTTTGGTGAGTTGTTACTTACATTTGTTCATTCATCATTCCTTCATCTTATTGCATTTCATTTCAAGGTTTAATTACCAAAACGGGGTTTGACCAAGGCAAACCCCCACTCCCTAACAAAACAACATTTTTCTCTCTTGATCTATGTTTGCAGAACTAGGTGAATTGGAGCTTGAAGATCCTTTGAAGATAAAGTTGCAAAAGTTGTCAAGAAGTTGTCATCTTCATGAAAACTCGCCTACAAACTAGAATTCAAGATTTTAGACTTAAATATCGAACAAGAAGGAAGCTATAGAAAGTCACTAGAGGCTACAAAAATATCAGTAAAACCCTAGTAACAAGACTAAATCCTCCTAGTGGGTGTATTAGTCCCAGTATACCTGTTTTTCCATCTTTCTGTAGATCCTGATTAGTCATTAGAAGATTCTAGATTCTGCCTAGAAACCCTGTAGCAAGACTAAATCACCCTACCTAGCGTATTAGTCCCAGTGTAGTTCAAAAATAATATTTCTAGGGTTACAGACCTTGTTTTGGCCTCTCCATTCCTCCAGGTTCTTTTCTATTTCATTCTATTTGTCAATTTGATTTCATGCTTTCAAGTTTCTAGGGTTCTGTGCATAAGTGTTTGCATTTCTCCTTTTTAGCTTCATTTAATGGTGAACCCCCATCTAATCACACTAGGAATCTACTAGTCCATTCCTCAATCAAGTCACTTGGTTGAGGGATTTAGTTTCCTAGTGAACTAAAATGTGAAATAGGTCTAAGTTACATCTCCCAAAAGGTGGAACCCCTATGCTATTTCCCTTGTGTTGATTTTGGTGAACCTGAACTTTGGACCCTTGAATTTTTTGTTTGGAGAACATTATAGTCCTAGATCTAGATTGTATTAACTTTTCATTAGATATGCATTAATTGAATTTCATTTAGGACTTCTAAATATCGCATTAGCGAAAAGTGCATGTAGGTTGCATTTTTTGCATTTTGCATCATTCAATTTCATTGAAAAACTGTAATTATAAATAGTTAATTATGCATACAACCTAGACACATTAAAATCAACTTAGAATTTTCTGATTTAGGCTTAAAAACCCTAATTAGGACTCATTCTCCCACCTCAGCGATTTAGTCCCTGTACAGGTATCTTTTGCAAATTTTTGGGTATTTTGTGCTGTCTGTTTTTCACTATCTAAACCTTTCAAAAACCCTAATTTGGACTCATACACCCACCTAGGTGTATTAGTCCATGATTAGGTCTAAATCTACATTTTGGTGGGACACTTTGCAAAAGAGTGGGACTGATACGCGCATTTGGGGGAATGATTCCTTGGAGGCCTACAAAACCAACTTTTCTGAGCTTTTTTGTGGTTTTCTATACTTCCTAGGCTTGTTGGTAACCTATATTATCAGTATGGAAAGTTTCAGGAACTTCTATTTTATGCATCTAGGTCAAAAGTACCCATTTAGTGTACTCATTTATGAATCATTCCAAAATCATTTCAGGAGTAAAAATCATCAGATTTGAAAATGTTTACATTTATGAAATTTTGCATTCTTGCATACAGAATGTTTATATTCACAAAGATTTGCATAAGTTTGATAAAAGTACTTTTCATTTTTGGATATACATTGTTTACATTTCTAAAGCATTGCATAAGTTGGATAAAAGTACTTTTCATTTTCATTTTTTAGCACACAATGTTAGTACCTTACCTTCCTAAGCATGCTAAGATAAAGTTCATCCCTCTTACTTGTAGAATGCTTTAGTCAAAGAGGATGCAAGCATAGACAATCATGACAATCATCATTGTTCTTCTCCCGATACCTCTCCTATTAGTGATGAAGGTATCTTGGTGAAAAAAGACACAATCATTAAGAATCCTGAAAGTCTTGTTTGTCCCTCTCCCCCTCCCCCTTGGAAAGATATTATGAGACAAGAAGATGAGATCATTAACACATTTCTTAACATTACTTTCCCTAGTTAGAATGGTTTAGTGAAAAAGGCTATGTTGGTGTTAAGAGATCTGATGATTGGGAGTTATAACATTATTTCTCTCCTTTCTAATGTACCTAACATTTGGAAATATATATTCAAACAAAAGGATCCAATCATCGGTAAGCATGAAAACCATAGTCATTCTTCTCTTGATGTCTCCCCTTTTTGTAATGAAGTTACTTTATAAAATCTAACCATGGAATGTTATGAAAATATTGTTTGCTCCTCTCCTAAAAGCTCTCCTACTAGGGTAGATATTATGGCACAAGAGAATGAGACCTTAGATAAAAAAGGATGAAATCATGAACAATTATAACAATCAAATTTTGCCTTCTCCTAATATTCCTACTATTGGTGAAGAAGATGTTTTGATGTTAGAAGATCAAATTGATGAGAGTCATGAGAATCCTATTTGTTTCTCTTCCCCTAGGGAAAACATTATTAAACAAGAGAATGCCATTATTGATAAGCAAGAAAATCTAACCATTGATAACTCCCTTATTTGTGATGAATTTATTTTAGAAGAACCAACCATTGAATGTCATGAACATCTAGTTTGTTTCTCTCCTAAAAACTCTCCTACTAGGGAAGATATAATGGTTCAATAAAATAAGAACATTAACAATAGTAATGTGGCTTTATTTCATGAGGTAATCTTAGACTCTCCTTTGCTAAAAGATCATCACAATAAGGATGAGTCTTTTGAAGTTATGCACATTAGATATCCCTTGAAGCAATCTCCTGAGCCAGTTCTTATCCTTTATCCACCCTCACAACAACCACAAGTTCAAAATAAACATGTTCTTATGTTAGAACCACCTAAAAGGCAACTTGATAATGAAAATGCTTCACAACAATCGAGTTACAATACTGTGGTTCACACATACAATACAAGGAAAAATAGGCAACAAAAAACCACTCATGTTTCATTACCATTGCCTCAACCTTTCTTGCTTACTACTCCTCATTTTCCTTTACAAAGTGGAAAGGAGTATGACCTTGTTGAACAACTTAAGAACACTCCTACTAAGATATCATTATAGGACCGTATTCAAGCCTCTCCTCATTATCATAACTATTGGCAGTGATAGTGTTTGTCATTGATGTCAAAGATGTGTCAGTACTTCAAGGTCATAGTGGTTCATGATGCTGGTATTTCAAGGTCATGCTCTTGTTCATGCTTGTTTTTTAGGTATCTCATGGTGTCTCAAGGTATCTCACACTTAAGGTCTATCATGCATAGTTGCTTCAAGTTAAAGTATCATAATCTCAATGTTGCTTGCTTGTTTCATGTGATTAATGCATTCTCTATTACAAGATTCTTGATGTACATGGAGTATGTTGGTAGTAATAGTAGTATAGCACAAAGAAATCATTCAGTGATATTGATTGATACTTTTCATGAGTTGATCATAGAATTCATTCAAATATCATAATCAAAGCATTCAAAGAAGACTCATTTTATGGTGAGTGATTTTTCAAAGGTATTTCTTCACTCAAACAGGGGTATTAAAGTATTTGTCAGCCATTCTATTGATTGATATTCATTGCATATTCATTTCAATGGGTTGATTCATCTTATGGTGGTAGTTGATATTTATCTCATGGATTGTCATCAAAGAGCATCAAAGCTTCAATAGTATCAAGCATCAAGAAAAAAGGAGCTTGAACATGTGTTGATATAAGTGACAGGAGATTGGAGTGTTCAAAGCTTAATTAGCAGTGACTCAAGAGTTTCAAAGGGTGTAGAGATTACAAAGTGTAAAGTGTTGCTTCAAGGTAAATTTCTAAGAAGGCATTTCAATGTTGTTCATTGCAATCACAAAGTGAAAAGTGTTTAATAGAAGCAAGACCTTGAATCTTAGTGTTGTGCCTTCTTCAGTTTCAATCTTCAAAGGAGTAATGCTCTACAAATTAGTAAATGTGGTGAAGATTAGGGTTTCTTACTTTATAGTTGATATTAAAATCTCTTTAAGGGTTTCTCGTATATAACCTCTACATAGGGTTTCTTATAAATGAATGGTGAATTACAATAGCAAGTTAAGAATATTTTTAAAGGTTGTTTGAAGGGTTTATTATACATGCTTTACCATCCCCTCCACTTGACATAACCTATCGAGTAGGTTGAAAAACTTGTTGTATGCATTCTAACAAATATCAATGGTTTAATTTAAAAGTTGTTCAAGTGGTAGCTTATAATCCAAGGGTTTGAATTTAAATTTGGTAAACAAATTTATTCTTTTCTTTACTTTGAAAGGCATGGAAGGGCAAGAGACTTCTGATTTTTTGTATTTCTTTTGGAAATTAGCAGATGAAAAGTGTATCTTTGAAGAACAGAGTAATGAAGGTAGATTGAATTATTATATTATGTTTATCAGAAGATTGAGATTGTGCAGAGTTTTTGTACAAGATTTGTGATTAAAAGAGAATGAAGATCGACTACAATTGTCTATGAAGATTGAGAAAAGCATATAGCTAATAAAGGAGTATGATATTTGAGCACAACAATATTATAGGTGATAGATGACCATTTAAGAAATGATTTCATATGAAATTGGAGTGAAATTCTTTGTCAACTAGTGATAAAGGTTTTTGTTTAAATAGAATGGTAATTTATTCTTTTTGAAAAGAAAGGTGATGGTTGCAGAATGATAACATACTAGTAATTGGCCCTTTTTTCTGAAATTGGGAGTACAAAGATTGTAAATTCAGTATACCTTGTTCAAGAATTGTATGTGTTTTGTATTGAGTATTTGAAAGTCCTGAAGATTTGTTACTTTTTGTATCAAGTTGGGAGAGATAAGTTGTATGTATAAGAGTTATAGAATGCATCTATAACATTTGGTTTTCAATGTAATTAGAATAGTAATTTGTATTTGTCTTCCTATATTTAGATTGGAGTTGGTGCTCCTATTGATATTGGAGTTGGTGCTCCCATTTATTTTGGAGTTGGTGCTCCTATTGATATTGGATTTGGTGCTCCTGTTTATTCTGGAGTTGGTGTTTCATGTAAGGAGTTGGTGCTCCCAGATATATTATGATCAATGAGATCCCATCCAATGAGGCTTGTTGTGTTGTCAGTGAGATACACAATTTGTATACAACAAGGTGTTGGCTTTTATTGAGAGTGGTTTTTTCGCCCTTTAGGGTTTTTCTACTCATAAATATTGTCTCATATTTCCTTGGTGATATGTTTTTTTGTGATTCACATGTAATGTTGTGACTTGCACATCTTTGTGTTCTCTCATGAAGTATAATATCTAAAGTTTTGGAAAATTAAGTTTATGTCATTGGTTTTATTGGATCACTTATTCACCCCCCCTCTCAGCGATCCTTAGTATTCCTACAATAGCATGATTCCAAGTGCCTTACAATGAGTTCCTACCCCTTCTAATGTGCAATCAAATGATGTGGCAACCCAAATTCAAGCTATAACTCTAGTCAACTTAAAAATTACTTCCATAGATGAGTTACCTTCGCTAGAAGTGCAAAAGCAAAGTGAATCTTTCATGATAATAGTTATTTTCAATAAGACAAGGATAAAACAAACCCTTGTTGACAATGGCTCAACCCTTAATGTGTGTAGTGTGACCCTTTTGGATAAGCTTGACGTGGATAAATCAATAATTGAACCTGATTCCTTATCTATTCGAGGATTTGACAATGTAGGAAAACAATCGCTTGGCATGATCACTTTGTCTATTACAGTTGGAAAAGCTACGTTACAAACTCCTATCCATGTTATGCCTCATGATCTCTCATATAATCTCCTTTTAGGAAGACCATGGATTCATGAGATGCATGTGGTTCCTTCAACTCTCCATCCTATAATGAAGTATGTCTACAACAAAAGAGTGTATACAATCAAAGCTAACCCTAAACCAGATAGTAGTTTGAACATTGAGAAAAATAAGGAAAAACCTTTGAAAACATTGACACCAACTATACAAGTGGACCTCATGCAAGATTAATATAAAGAAAAGCATATTGAAGAAGTCACAAAGGTATTGGAAGATGATTGGGGTTCCTTAGACTTCACACGTACATTCATGGGCGAATACACGAGCATAAAAAAAGAGTCTGAAAAGAAAAAAGAACCAACGATAATGTTAATGCAAAATTCAGACAAACCTTCGAAAGCATCCACCTCAACCACTTTAGAAGGAGAAGAAAAGTACACAACAAACGTTGCTGAAGTTGCAAAAAAATATTTTCTAAAAAATATTTTATGTGGTATTTTCTAAAAATTTGGGGCAAATTTTTTGAATATAATCGGGCTTTATTTATATTGTTGGGGCATTTATTTAAAATTTTGGCAAAAGTTTGTGAATCGGCATTTATGCAGAGAATATCCTCTACACAATCGGCATCACAGTCCTACTGTACCGACATCATCAGACCATCCTATTTGTTGCGTCATCGAAGGTTCTGGTCAGATCCGTAGCCAGCAGGTAACATCATGACACTGTCTATAGAGGCAACAATTTTACGGCACGGATCCGTAACCATTAGAAGCCTCGCCGGTATTTGTCAGAAGCTCTGCCCGTTTTGTCAGGAGTGTTTTCATGAGACAATTCAAACCTACTATTTTTTTTTAATATTTTCTTTTCAAATGCTAAAAAAATCAAAGTTAATTTCTTTCATGGTGTAAATATAAATATAATATAGATTTATATTTTCATAATATATTTTTATTATATATTATATAAATATATATTAAAATATATATTAAAAAATAATATATATAATTATATTATATTTATATAATATATAATAAAAATGTATATATATAGTATTTAATATAATATAATTTTTAATATAATATTTTTTATATTATTTTTTAATATATAATATATATTAAATGATAATATAAATAATTATAATAAAAATTATATTATATAAATATAATATAATATAATTTTTAATATAACCTTTTTATATTATTTTTTTAATATATAATTTATATTATATATTAAAAAATAATATATTTATATTATATTTCATACTATATTGATATAATATATAATAAAAATATATTATCTATATTATATTTATATTTACAACATGAAAGAAATTAACTTAGATTTTTTTATTATTTGAAAAGAAAATATTAAAAAAAATAGGTTTAAATTGTCAGTCCCTGACAAAACAAGGTTAGCTTCTGACAAATACAGGCGGGGCTTTTACGGTTACAATTCCGTGCGGTAAAATTGTTGCCTCTATAGACAGTGCCTAACATCACTTCTATCGTCGGTTGGTCGCAGGTCATATCTCTTTTCACTCTACAGGGTACGCCTTGATTTATTAAGTGTTTTCTGCGCTGGATCAAGGGCTTGTACAATCATCGCAGGGTACTTTGTAAACTTGCAGATCAAAGTCACATCTCAGTCGGATCTATCAGATCTGATTGTACCGGTAGTCAGGTCCGACATGGCAAGGGTACGATCCTTTAACTCCACCGGGCCCGACCCTATTAATAGCACGTCCCGGTCAAATTTATTGTCGGCTATCTGCAATTTTTGGCACTGGCTATCCAGCCCCAGGAATGCACCGGGGATGGATGCCATGCTATGCCTCCATCCATGTGTGCCGTGCAAACATCAAATCAATCGAGGGCTTTGGAAACTTCGATATTTAAGCCTCTGCCTTTCTTGTTTCTCTTGTCAACGTGCGAATTGGACCCGTGCAGACTTGTTCATAGTTTCTTCTAGACGTATTGCAAGTAGGTGAAAAATATGTAATATGGGAGGATATGATTTATTTAAAAAGATATTGATTATATTTTATTTTATTTTTTATTAAATTGAAATATATTCAATAAAAAATATTATTTGTTAATATGGAAGGAATAATATTTATTTAAAAAGATAAGAGTATATTTTATTTTATTTTATTATTAAATATATTTATTTTATTTTATTTCTTCACATAGAACTTTCAATACTTAATTATAATTTTAAAATTATAAAATGTTAAGAATGTATAACTAATTAAAATGTATTTAAGAATGTATTTTTGTTAATATATTTTAATTGTATTAATATTTTTAAAAAGTAATATTTAATTTAAGAATATTGAAATTTTATTAAAAATATTATTTTTTATTTATTTTTATTTTTTAAATTTTAATCTATTTTTAATATTTAATAAAATTGAATATATTTATATTCTCTTTATAAATTAGATTTTTTTATACATTTTATTTTACAAAATCAAAATTAAAATATTTAAAATATCAAAAGGAAAACATAATATAGTTATCTTAAATACATCCATCTAAAAAGATATCAATATTAAATTATTATATTTATTCAAGTGTTTACATTATTTAAATAAACTAGAATACCTATATTTAAAATATATATATATATATATATTGTACGTGGAGAGATATCTTTTGGAGACACCTATAATATAAATAAAAGAAAATAATCCTTAAAAAGCTCTAAAGTAAAAAGTAAAATAACTCTTAAGTAAATAAAATCACCTAAGAATGATAAAATAACCTAATTATCATATTAATTGAATTTTATTTACAGCTATTTTCATTTTTCTGAATTTTATATACATTTTTAAAGAGAATACTTGTTAACCCACCAAAAAATGAAAAATATATGTAATCACCATGTTTTAAAATAGAAAAAAATAACATTAATTATTTTTGAACAATAAGTTGGTAACTATTTTTACCTAATTATATAGTTTGTGTTTAAATGGATCATTAAATATGCTAAAACATATGTATTCAAAAATATGTTTAATAAATTTATAATTTTTTTTTAATTGATCTAATTAATCAAAGTGTTAAAAGTTAATAATATTTCATTTTTAACATTGAACTCGAGTGTAAAAGTGCTTTAGATTTAACTATGTGTGTTTTTACATCAAGTTTTAATCACACTAATATAATGTATTAGTATATCATGTAATGAAAACATATTAGTTTAATTAAAATATATCATTAAATTATAAAGGGTAGTGTACCATTTTTTTCAATTAAGTTTAAACCTACACTTCCTTTTTTTCATTTCTCTCTATATATTATTAGTCTATTTTATCCATCTAATTTCTTTTGTGATTTAATCCTATTCACTGCTCCTTTTAACTCTACTCTCCTACCCTTGCTTTTTTTATTCTCTTTCCACCTCCCTTCCTTTCAAAAGGTTCCATGTGCAATCTATATCCTTCCAATCCTCTTCTTAATGCATCCATAATTGTAATCATAGATTGAACTCTAATTTTTATATTCATATTAGGGTTAAACTTAAAGTGATTATTATATTCATATTAGAGTTAATCTTAAAGTGATTATAACCATTAATCTATATTTTGGGGCAACCCATAATATATTAAAATTGAATGTAACCCTAATTAGATTAAAACTTTATTCTAACCCTAATCCTACCCTAACCATAATTCTAACCATGGTCCACTCCCTATAAATTATTATATTTAAAATATTATAATAATATATTCAATCTATTACTAAATGAACCCTAACCCTAACCAAAATATAAGCATAATTAAAGGCTAACCCCATCCCTAACCCCAAATGAATCATAATGTCAAACCTAACCCTAATCCTTATTGAAATTGTAATAGTAATTGTAACACTATACAAACCCTAACCTTAATTCATCCTAGAACCCTCATACTAATCTAACCCTAACCTTGCAAATTGTAATTCTAATCCTAATTAAACATAGCAATAATTATAAACCTATAAGAACCTTAACCTTAATTCATCCTAGAACCCTAACCCTAATTAAACCCTAACCTTGCAAATTGTAATTCTAATCCTAATTAAACATAGCAATAATTATAAACCATAAGAACCCTGACCTTAACTAATCGTAGAACCCTCACACTAATCTAAACCTAACCTTAACCATAATTGAACCATCAACCTAATTAAACTTTAACCCTAATTGAACCTTAACCTTGACAAAATTGTAATTTAAAAAATATTGAAATTTAATTTAAAATATTATTTATTATTTATTTTAATTTATTTAGTTTTAATCTATTTCAAATATTTAATAAAACTGAATATATTTATATTCTCTTTATAAATTAGAATATATTTTTATACATTTTATTTTACAAAATCAAAATTAAAATATTTAAAATATCAAAAGGCAAACATAATATAGTTATCTTAAATACATCCATCTAAAAGGATATCAATATTAAATTATTATATTTATTCAAGTGTTTACATTATTTAAATAAAATAATTTAAAAATATTACTTTTTATTTATTTTAATTTATTTAATTTTAATCTATTTCAAATATTTAATAAAATTGAATATATTTATATTCTCTTTATAAAGTAGAATATTTTTTTATACATTTTATTTTACAAAATCAAAATTAAAATATTTAAAATATCAAAAGACAAACATAATATAATTATCTTAAATACATCCATCTAAAAAGATATCAATATTAAATTATTATATTTATTCAAGTGTTTATATTATTAGTATTATTGCAATGAGTAATAAATAAAAAATATTAATTTAAATATTTTTAAAAAAAAAAATTAATAAAAAATAATATTTTTAATAAAATTTCAATATTTTTAAATTAAATATTATTTTTTTTAAATATTAATACAATTAAAATATATTAACAAAAATACATTCTTATATACATTTTAATTAGTTATACATTCTTAACATTTTATAATTTTAAAATTATAATTAAGTATTGAAAGTTCTATGTGAAGAAATAAAATAAATATAATATATTTAATAATAAAATAAAATAAAAAATACTCTTATCTTTTTAAATAAATATTATTCCTTCCATATTAACAAATAATATTTTTTATTGAATATATTTCAATTTAATAAAAATTATATATTTAATAAAAAATAAAATAAGATATAATCAATATCTTTTTAAATAAATCATATCCTCCCATATTACATATTTTTCACCCACTTGCAATATGGCTAGAAGAAATTATAGACAAGTCTGCACAGGTCACGTTGGCAAGAGAAACGAGAAAGGCAGAGGCTTAAATATCGAAGTTTCAAAAGCCCTCGGTTGATTTGATGTTTGCACAGCATGCATGGATGGAGGCATAGCATGGCATCCATCCCCCGGTGCATTCCTAGGGCTGGATAGCGAGTGTCGCCTTTTATAGGCCTTTTTTTCATTTTTTCATAACTTTTGCATACGGAGGCCATTTTTCAGAAACGAGATATCGTCAGAAAGCTAGAAGAATCAACTTTTCAATGGTGTAGATATTTTGCAATTTTGTGCCATATTTTCCAGGTTGAAGACAAATCTCAATTTTTGGATTTCGGTGTTCATATCTTTGTAAATGGGTTACTTAATTACTTTGGAGAAAGGGAACTATAGGCAATGGAGTAATCTAATCCTCACTCATCTTGGTGAGATGAATCTATTGTCCTATTTGTTTGATAAAGTTTCTTGTTCTAGTGCAACTGATGGGTATTGCATTTGGAAAGGCTTTAGGGCTAGTGTCTTTAGAGTTATTTTTGAAAATGTAAATGATGACATTTTGGAGACACTTATTCACTTTGAATGCCCTCATGCTCTTTGGACTCGCATTAGAGAGGTGTATGAAGACCATGATTCTTTTCCATCTCTTGAAGATCCTATTTCCAACTCCAATGTGCTTCTTCATTCTTCAGAGTCGATAACCCATGCTTGTGATCCTTTGGAGGAGCTTTAGACGCTTTAGAGGTTCCCAATTTTTCATCTTTTGTTGACGAGTCATTGAGTACTTCCAGTGATTCATTGCAACAGGTATTTGATAGTCTTCCTGATTGGGATTCCTATTTGGCAGACATTGCTTTTTTGTTTGTGGAGTCTCACATTGTTGATTTGGAAGACCAATTTGAGGGTTTAGCTCTCATATTTGATGATAGTCATGGATCAACTATTGTCACTTCATGTTTTTCTATGGAATTTGTTCAAGATCAGTTTCCACTTGTTCCTGGTTTGTCACAGTTTGTTGTGATTGGGCATGTACCTGATTGGATTGTGGCATCATCATCATCCAAGAACTTGGCACCAGATGATCAGATTTCAGAGACACTATCTACACACATATGGATTCCTGTTCCTCCTAATTCCTATCTAGAATGGGAAGCATTCCTGCAGTTGTACTTGGTGTATCTTCTTCCCAAGGGGAGAAGCATTGTTTGTAGGCATTGGATTATGTTTTGTCTTCAGACATTAACCATACTTGTAGGAGATCACATATTATGGGGGGGTATCTCATCTCTCTAATACCCTCTTATGGGGGGGTAAATGATTGTATATACATGATGGATGTAGTCCTTGGGGGGTATCATTGAGTCTTCCATACATCATGTTTGTTTTGTTTTGTTTTTCTCTCTTTTGGAGAGGAGTTTTGTCCCACTGGGTTTTCTCCTTTTCTCCGCTTGTGAGAGATTGTTTACATTTGCATTTGTAAATGGGTACCTAACATGGCCTAGTAGCTGGGACCCATAGTCTTAGTCTTTGCATAGTGTGCATAATAATCTTCTCCCTAAGTTGCACTTAAGGGGGGGAGTTGGTGTGAATAAATGTCTTGTACCTAGCTAATTCACTCACTAGGTAATTAGGGGACATATTCACATGTTAAGTTTACTTAAGATATAAGATTCTTTCTAGAAGTCTTAGTTGGATTTCTTAGAACTTATCTTATCTAGCTAGTATTGCTTGATTCCTAGGTAGTTAGTTGTCTCATGTAATAGGATTAAGATACTTGTCATAATCTTGTCTAATCCTATCTCTCAACCTTTCCTTTATAATCAAGGCATCTCATGTACATTTGCATCAATCAATTCAATCAAAATTCAACCATTAATCAATCTTGCATTGTGAAGCAAGCTTTCTTGCCATTCTCTCTCTTGTGGAAGTGGTTTTGGTTGCAACTGTTTATGGGGGTGTTGGGGAGTCACCATTTACTCCCACAGATGGATTTGATGGTTTTCCTTTTAAACTACCTAGGTATGTGGAAGATAAATTTATCTTGATAGAAGTTTTCCACCAGGTTGCAGAAGTAAATAAGAGATGTGTAGAAAGGAAAAAGGTTGGTATCCATTTTCCTATTGGCTTGGGATATTATGAATGTAAGTCTTAGTCGAATGCCCTTAATTTAAGGAAGGACATTGCAAAATATACATTTCAAACTTATGAGAGAATAGTTTTGTTTGATGGTAAAAACTTTGTGGGAAACAATCTTCATCTAGGTCCCAATTATTACCATGTGCCACATCTAGAGGATTTTTGGGCAAATTGTGTTGATGATAATGAGGTAAGAAGAAGAGATTAGATTAGGCTGACTTTCAACTAGATTTTTAATTTCAAATTAGCGTGGAATATAAGAGGAGTAGAAGATAGAAATTATTATTTGATTGATCCCACTTATGTCATCAAGATACACACATAATGTTTGTCACCAATTGATTGGAACAGTAGAGAAAATGAGGATTTGAATGCTAGAACTACAGTAGTTTTAAGGAGAACCCAAATGTGGCTTACTAGGAAGCAAGGAGAAACCACCAAAGCTCCACCCAAAGACAAGAGAGGAGCTCAAGAGAAAACTAGTACTAGTCAAACAAGTATAGTTCCTTTTGTGCCAATACCACCAACACAAAGCACATCTCTGCCAAGCAATAGTGGAGATGGAAATGATCCTCTTGAGAAGAACAAGGGCCTCAAGAAAACATGTGGTGAAGGTCCTCTCTGTGATATTATAACTAAAGAAAAATTGGATAATGAAGTTGAGCAACAATTAGAAGGAGGTGGTCAAGAGCAAGAAACATAAAGAGGAGGTGTAGAAACTCATATTCAACAACATAACCAATCTCAAGGTAGGTCAGAGGAAAGCATGTAAAAAGGTAAGGCCTCAACCTCTTTCCCATTAAACACACATAGTGCAATGAAAAATCCCCCTCTCAATAGAGCTCTTTGTTTCTCAATGCTTGAGACTTCTCAGAATCCTAATGCTACCCCATCTTCACCCTCCCGATTAGAAAATTCCCTCTCCTGGAAAAGAAAAATGGTACCCATAATTACTTTTCCAGAGGAAGATGTACTAGGGCAACTTTTACAAAGAACCCCTAAGGTCAAGAAACTAAAAACTACATCTAGATTAGTGGAAGATGAAGCCTTCGGGCATTTGATTATGGAAGTTTCCTAGCCCTCAATACAAATGTATCACAATCAGACTACCATAGTGGATTACAATATAACTAAAGTGGATTTAGGTCCACCCAGTAGGGATGGAGATATTCATAATTTTTAGGTTCCAACCTCTAGATTGGTGGAAATAACAAAAAAAGATAAACAAGACAAAGATGAGTTGAAGAAGTCAATTGAACTCCTTTCAAATTTCCTTAGAGCCTTGACATACCCCTCTCCTCCTCCTCTTAGCCAGACAAGTCCTACCTTTGATCCTAATTATGTGGATGGGAAGACAATGATGAGTAGAATTCATAAAGACAACTATTATGGCAAGGTTGTTTAGAGCTGGGTACCAGAGATTAAAAAAAGGGACCTCCTTTGATTGAGAAATTGAAAAAGGTGTATGATGAATTTGTGTTATTAAGAAACTCAATTAAGTCCAAGTTGGTTAATTGTAAGCAGGAAGAGTCACATTGGTTGCAAATTGACCATGATTTGGATGAAATAACTGGAATGTATGGAGAAAGTTGCTTCAAAAAATGTTATTTCCTCCAAAGAAGATTCTCGAGTTGTTATGTGGAGAACAAGTATAAAGTGGAACATTCAAATCATAAAATCAAATTTCTTGGAATAGACAAAGTTGATGAAGGGATGTAGTTATCTTAGTAATAACTCACTAAGAACTTCTTTGATTTCGGATGCCAGATAACAAAGGACGACAATCAAGGGCATGCTACACTTTAAGAGCTAAAAGATGACATCTTTAAAGTAGTTAATACCTTATTAGAGGAATAGGTGTTTGATAAAGAAGCGCTAAATAAATTGGCTAGGATTGATTCATCATTATCATGGCATGAAGACACTCCTATTCTCATAACATTTAAGATGGAGGTCATCTACACCAACAAAGCTACATGGTAGTTGAGAACAAGGAATGTAACTATTCCACAATAGATGAAAATCCCCATTGTCATACTGGATTTTAAAGATTATCAGGCATGTGTGGCAGCTACCCAACAAGCACTGCCAGAAGGAGAGACTCTTGTTGATTCACATGCCCAACTGCCCCAACAATAGATGTTTCTTGATTTCTTTGGCTTTATCTTTCTTTTAATGATGTTAGACTTGGTTATTCTAATTCTTTCAAGAATCAATTACTTTTATTTATTTCAAAGATTTCGATGACAATTATGTTGCAAAAAAACTATAAATATGCTTTATTTTGACATTGCAAGGGTCCATAATTTTGATCCCCCTTGCATTGTGATGCATGAGTGAGAATCAATCTTAATTGAAGGATCAAATTTTGCAGTTTTGATTATCTTGTTATAGATGTTTATTTTCTATGTGGAATGAATTATGAAT
Organism: Sequoia sempervirens; assembly: GCA_007258455.2. Lineage (NCBI taxonomy): Eukaryota > Viridiplantae > Streptophyta > Pinopsida > Cupressales > Cupressaceae > Sequoia > Sequoia sempervirens. The sequence continues at coordinate 2,297 of VDFB02104168.1, read as the reverse complement.
GAAATGCTAATGTTTATGAATAAGTATGTGAGCTTAGATAAGCATGTGAATATTACCTCCTTGCGAGGATGTGTTGTTCTTTGGTGTCTTGTTCATTTATTTGTAGGAAAATGCTGAGATTGCATTGAGTCGAGTCAGCAAGATTTGATAATCTGGTCTGTGAGCTATGATATTGAATGTTTGCTAGTTTAACTCCAAGCATTAGTTAGTAGTTTCAAATCTCTTTTTAATCACGTCTATTTTCATGGCTATGGATAGATGTTAGTTTTTCCTTTCCTACTTTTTGGTTAAAAGCATACCCCCGTTTTATTTTAATCTCAAAAATAAAAGATTATATCAAAAGAGGGAGTTGTACCTCAACTAAAATTCAGAGGAAGATCACCAATGCGATAGTGATCTCTCCAATCATTGTTGATAGATTAGTCCTCTTTTTGGGAAAAATGGAGTCAATTTGTATTCTTTTAAAAGGACAAATTTGTCAACCAACAAATTGCAATGTCTATTGGAATCAAAGGTCTTAGGAAAATTTCTTCCAAGGAGGTTTCTAATAGGAAAGGAAGCACAATGAGCTTTGACTTGTAGTGAGGGATAAAAAGGATTTGACTCCTCCTCTCCTATGTGGTTAAGCATGTGGTTGGCTTTAAGGCTTATGTGAATGCCATCCCTACTTTGTTAGTAAAAATATTGATGAGGATATTGATGGATTCCCTCCTCCTTTTAAATATAAGATGATTTGTGTGATTTCCTTCTCTTTTGTTAGCTTAGTGGTGGTTTTGAAGCTCTATTTTTTTTGGTAGGGGAGAATATGGAAGGTGGGGGATCTTTGGTATCTCCAAATACCATTAATGCTATTAAGGACCTTGGTGTTAGCAACTCATCCTATGTATATGTCAACAATGGTAAGTCTTATTCCAATCCTATTCTATCAATCCCCCTAGAATCATTTATGATCAACAAGTACATTCATATCAAGTTCCCTAACTCAATTGTGCATACATCTTCCTCTAGGAAATATAATACTATTATTGTGAATTTTGTAGGTGTCATGCCAAACATTGATGTGGTGAGAAGTTGGGCTAAGAAGAAATAAAAATCAAATGGCCAAGTTGAAATCTTAGTTGTCTAACGGTTTCTTCCTAATCTCTTTTTTGAATCATGATGGTTGTGTCAATCACCTTTTGGATGGTCCTTAGTTTCTTGGAAAAGTAGGAATCTTCTTGAAAAAATGGAAGCCATTTTTTTATCATGAGAAAGAGTGCCTTAATATGATCCATATTTGGGTTAGGCTTATTGTCCTACCACTAGATACTAGGAGGAAGAGGTTATGATGGATTTTGTTAATTATTTTGGTCAACTCATTACTTTTGATTTTGTGATAGATCTAGGAAGCACTTGTTGCTTGATAGATTTTTTTGTAAAAGTAAAGATAAATAAAAAGCTCCCAAACTTGATCACTTGTCTTCAAAGTATGGTATTAGGGTGTATAAGATAGTTTGATGAGGCCTCAAATATTTTTTTATACTGCCACATGGCTAGCTATTGAAATTTTTCTTGTTTGGTTAATAGGAGGAAGCAAAATATATGGAAAATGGAAGAAAAAAATATGCTCTATGTCCCTTAGTATAATGAAGAGGCATCTTCCTCAAAGAAGGATAAAAAGACTAATAATCTAGAGGATAACATAATCAAATATCTAGTCTCTATTGGTGAGAGGTATTTAAAGGTGGTTGGAGGGGAGGGGATTATTTGTCATAGGGGTTTAGTGGATCTTGTTTCTATCCCTTTGTAGGTTGCCAAGCCTTGTTTCAACATTCCTCTTAACAAAAAAAATAAGAATGGAGGATATGAACCCTAGAGGTCATTTTGGCATAAGGTCTTCAAGAAGTCGTATGGAATATTTTGAGCTAGGTTCACCTATCCAAAAAGGGAGTTTGATAAGGAAGGAAATATATTGTACAAATTCAATGAGTGGGACTAATACTAAATCTTACAAAAATGTTCTAGAGGGAAGGACTATGGTTGTAATTTAGAGCTCATTGGATCTATTTGGCTTCAAGTTATCTTGATTTTCTCAGCACTATGAGTATTGTATCGCATCTTCATGCTTCCATGTAGTGCTTCTAGAGTTGTTGGTTTATAGCCTTAGTGTTTGTACACCCCTTATGTGAGTTGTAAGACCAATAAATCAACAAAAAACACAAATCCAAAAGCTCAATTAGAAAATATACTCATGATAGGGCAAGATGAATAAACAAAAAGTTTGAAGAAAATAAATAAAACCACACATCAAACCTCCA